>BJKM01000446.1:826857-942945 GCA_015082035.1 Chaenogobius annularis | reverse complement strand
AGTGTGCTCCACTCCATCTCAGGTTGCTTTCAGACCCAAATAGAACAGAAGAGGCCCGTGTGGGTGGACTTCATATGCCCAGTGAAAGTGCTTGGTCCCGCGGCTTGAATAGAACCGGGATTAGTCGATAGTCAATCGCCAAAACGTTGTTCTTCAAAACGCCCGGCGTCCTTGGAGACTTGCAGATTGCAGTTGCGTGGAGGCAGCGTAAGACATTTCGCCTGGGCAAGCGTACTCACCCGGAAGAAACTGGGGATATGCTTTTTCGCACAGAGAAAAAATATGACTAAGTCAACAGGCATATGGTACTTACGCCAGGATTTTTTCTAGAACTCAGACGAAACAGGATTTTTCTAAGTCCACACGCAGACGCACAGGATTTTTTCTAAGTCCAACTCAGACGCAACATGATTTTTTCTAAGTCATGATTTTCATATTTATTGTTTTTCACATATTTTATTATTATAATTATTTTTTATTTATTTTTTTTATTATTTTTTTTTTTTTTTTTTTTTTTTTTTTCATTCACCCCACAAACTCTGGCGCCTAAAGGGTTAATATACAAAATATTGGGGCTCTTCACGACAGTCCAACAACAACAATTAAAGTTAATGGTCACTTGACAGACCCACTGACTCTGGAAAGAGGAGTGAGGCAGGGTTGTGCTTGGTCCCCCTCCTCTTTATTCTGTACTTGGAACTTTGGCCAACATATTTGACAATCAGAAAAAAATTCATGGAGTTACAATTTATTGGATGGAACATAAAATTGCCTGCTATGCAAATGAACAGAATCCCTCAAATACCTAGGGTCTCCATAAAGACTAGAGAAAAATTATACTTATTCCATATTTAAGTTTACTCTATTAAAATTTATTGTTTGCCCAGATTTCTATTTCTATTCCAGACTTTCCCAATTTCCATCCCAACCAGCTATTTGATGAGTGAAATAAAATCTCTAGATTATATGGCATAAGCATCGTATCAGTTTAAGACCCTTCACCTACCAAAGGTAAAAGGGCCACTTATTCTAGTATTGCAGCTCAAATCACAGCGTTGCTGAACAGGTATGACCCGGAGTACAAGGTACAATGGAAAAAATATTGAGTGTAATGTTGTGCCAGGGGTTCCTGTACAGCCCATACTGGCAGATGACAAACGGCTGAGTCATTTGGAGGAAGTTCAGAATCCTGGGTAAAATTTGTCTTCACGCCATGGAAAAGATGTAAAACTCTTAATCTGGTGTCCTATGACCAAAGATTTAAGACAAATAGACCGACCTGAGTCTTAAGATTTGGATGAAAAAAGTCATGAGTTTTTTTGATTGAAAAAGAAATAATAAAAGCTTTGTTGAAGAATCCTTTGGCTTTTTATAGGTATTTACAAATAAGTTATTATATAGAAATAAAACAACCCACTCTGGAGCATCTCTCAGTCTGCACCTTGCAACTATCATAACTCTATGACTGAATCTTTAATAAGGCATATTTGTCGTAACTTTCAAGGGAAATAATATATAAAATACAGAAATGCATTAATAATCTGGACAGTCCATCTACTAAATGTATTAAAAGAAATGGGAAAAAGAGGGTATTTTGATTTGACGGACAAAGCATGGGAAAATGTGTATGACTTCACATGGAGGACTACAATGTCCCATGTTGGTAGGAATTCTGTTGGAAGAATGTTGCTATATTTTTTTTTTAGAAACCATACTAAGTGCCATTAATTCGCGGGAGAGCTGAATGTTGGAACACTGTGTTTGCCAGGAGGCTACCATTATCACATGTTCTGAGAGTGTCATGCTGCACAAAAATATTGGACAGAAATGAACAGCCAACTGTTTTTGACACCACCATCAAACTCAATTCAGAACTATGTATTTGGGCCTCAAAAAATAATGAATTTCAATTTGACCTAATTTGTCTTTCTACATTTGCCCTGTTTTTTTGTTATATTGTTTTTTAATTTAGGAAAATGAAAAAAATAAATGCAAAAATCTATAAATATTGCATGCTGGCAGGGAAAGCATAACATGGAGCGCCATGACCAAGTGGCTGACATAGTGAA
Source organism: Chaenogobius annularis (assembly GCA_015082035.1). Lineage (NCBI taxonomy): Eukaryota > Metazoa > Chordata > Actinopteri > Gobiiformes > Gobiidae > Chaenogobius > Chaenogobius annularis. The sequence continues at coordinate 940,876 of BJKM01000446.1, read as the reverse complement.
CAGCAACATTGTCGGAGTATGGACTGGAAAAACTCGAATAAATTCAAGCGTCATTGTACTGTGTCATGTACGTTATGACGAGCGGTAAAACCTCAAAGTTAAAATGTACCCAACTTGTTCCGGCCTAAAGTCATCTCCACTTTCATCTGTATTCGTGGTCGGTGCGAATGTCTAATTGCGCTGTTATCTGAAGCGTTGAGTCCGCCCTTCAGTCCCATCCCAGGTACGTCTCTGCTGACTGACGAACTAGCAGCCTCTCATTTCCATTTAAATCAGTCTTCTCCTCCGAGTTTAGTCACATGGACCGCTGTCTCTTTTTCTCCCCGTCTCCCGGAAGTCCCTCTACAAGGTCAACTTTCAGGCGTCCAGATCCGAGCTACGCTTCTCCCTCGAGAGAAAACCGAGCAGATTTACAGCTGCGTGTTTGTGTTTGTCAGTCCTCGGTCGGTGACTTCAAAGCGGCGGCGGTTGGTCACAAGGGAAAGTGAGAGAATCAGACAGATGCAGCAGAAATAAAGCTTATTACAATCCCATTCATCCGACAAGCTCTATTGATAACAATAAAATGATGTGAAAAATGTGCGGTGTACAGTGACCTCCACAATGTCAACACATTTGGCTCATATTAAGTTGAAATCAGTTTGTTTGTTTTGTTTTATTGCGAAAAAAACGTGCTCATATTTACAGCACAAAAAAGTGATTGTCTTGAATCTTAAGTTACACAATGTTTTTGCCAGTTCAAACAAACGAGATTGACAGATGTATTAAGACAGCAAAACCCATGATCCATTAGTAGATAAGCAAATAACACTGCTCACAAGGGAAAAACGAGACAAAACATAACACATTTGTTATGTTACATGATACATATGATTCATGGGCAAAATAACTGCTAAAGTAAAATGTGCAAAAATGTACTTAAGTAAATATATATGAGAGTCAAATTTCTGACGCAGCAAGAATAAAAAATTCCCCTGGTATATTGACAGATACTTACAGAAAAGGAATCAAATTAAATTGACATGACTACACATTTTGACTTTGATCAATGAATTCTAAAATATACCTAAATAAATCACACAATGTGAGACCTACTAGAATCAAATTGAGTCATTCTGATACAGAAAGCGGATTTTGGTTCAGCCCTAGAAACTGATTCTTATCATTTTTATTTTCATTTTAGTTTGGTCAAGTTCTAGTTAGTGGAGTGGAAAGTGAAGACACCTTCTCTCAAACGTAGTAAAGTGAGAGTAAAAAGTGTCCACTGTAAAATGTACCAAATATGGGATAAGAATTCACAATTTGTAATGTGCATTACTATTACACTTATTTCTAAATGTACTCATGCTAAGGTTAATAATGGGTGGATAACAGTAAGATGCATACACATAATACAAAATCATGTATTTCTCTGAGTCAAGTCCGTTTGAACGGGAATCATGAAGACACACACGCACACACACACACACACACACACACACACACACACACACAAACACTCCTATAAGAACACACACACCTCAGGGCTCTCCTCATCTGCATATGTGAGATCAGTAAACCCTTCTGACTTTACATTTCAGATTCATTGTCTTCTTTAACGCTTATGCCAAAACCCCAACGTGATGGTGTGCAGAATCGTCTGGGGGGCTTTTGGACATATCAAGGTGGAGTCTGATGACTGTGACAACCAGGAATCACACAATAAATGGAAGGCAGAAAACCTTTTAAATCACATTTCTACATAGTTTGGTTTTGGGTTGTCGCTGTCACAGAAATCTGTCATTCTCTGTCTCGCAAACGTAGATTTGGTTCATTATAATTAGGGTTTAATTCAGTGTGAAGTTGCATCAATCACATACTAACACACGGGGAAAGTAAAATGACCCCGTATTAGAAACCAGGCGGCACTAGGCCTGGTTAAGACTCTCAGTGGACTAAGTCTATTGGCAGCAAGGGTCCCTGAGGGTGTCTTGTTTAATTCTTAACCAAATTACCTCTTGTTTTGTCATTTGACGAGTCTATTGAACAAAATCAGTGCTAGGAAACATAAATGCCCTAAGACCAAGCCGGATCCACAGGTAAAAATCCTGATCAGACCAGGTGACAAGGTCTATTGGCAGGGTTAGACCCTGAGGGGTAAAATAATCTTGGCCAAGCCGTTCTCGTGAGGAGGCTTGGAGCCCGCTGAGCTGAGTGAAGTCTGAGTGAAGAGGCAGGGACAGAACTTTTGCTGCTTTTCAGAGTGTGTGGCTTGGGTCTCTGTATTGTCATTTGGAGCATTCCTGTTACTCCTCCCTGCTGCTCACCACACCTCCTCTGCATCCAATCATCGTCCTGTTTGCCCCATTCAAACCCTCAATCCACAGGGCCTCACCTCCTCTCCATCTCCCCCTCTGCACATCATCCTCCACCACCGTCATTGTCAAGACATCTCCTGAATGACATCCAATCAGCCATGCCCATCATCTTTTGACTGTATTGTTTCTGACCTTTGTTTAGAACGGTCCAACTGAGATTTGGAATCTCTTTTGCAGGAGAGTGGTCTCAGAGGTTTTTTATTTTATTTCAATCTTTTTTATTTTCAAAATAAAACAAAAACAAGACACAGAGAAGGAGATGAATTACAAAATGTCAGTCCTCAAATGTATTGTGAAGGTGGTAATTTCTATCTTATCTGAACCCAATCCTTGACAGTGGGTTCATTCTTTGTCATCCATTTCTTAATGAAAAAACATTTCAAAAGTATCAGTCGATCTATTGTTTCCATTACAGGCATTTTATGTCCCAGATACGTAGTTTGAAATATTTAGCAGTGCTTTATTAACCTCAGTCAAATATTTATCAACAGTCAGTCTGATCGTGATAATTATGGGAGGCCACAATTCCTCCTGTACATGTTTTTAGTGGAAGGAGAAATCAGACCCCCAGAAACATACACAGTCATGGAGAGAACATGCAATAGATGAACCTGTATTGCCTCTTATGGAGAAATTAGTATTGGGAATGCTGTGGGCACAAAGGCACGTCAAAACGGGCATATTCCAATCACTACAAATCCTCAATACCAATAAAAAGTAACAATACAATACAACAAAACAGCACAATACAATAACAGCCCAGCGGGGGCAGTTACCATGCTAACGTGACATATCCAATACATAATAAATAATTCTCATATAAGATCCCAGGCTAGTCAAGGTAGAACCAGACAAAGGACAAAATAAATAAAATATATGAGGAACTATGTTTGTTTCTGTTCTGAATTACACCTAGTCAGACCCAAGTGTATATATATATATATATTACCTGCTTATATGTTTGCATTAGGACATTTGTGGGAGCTATGTTTTCACCGGTGTGGGAGTCGGGGACGTAAGCCACTTCCAGGCAGCATGTTACGTTGGTTAAGCTCATGTAGGTCTCAGTGGTGGGACTGGACCATAAATTCGTGGCGCTCACATAAAACCCACTTGACTTAAGCTCTGCCTTTAACAGATCCCACACATTTCTCGTACATCTCCGGAATGGCGACTTGGGAGAAATAGTTTCGCCAGGGCATTTGGTATCTTTGGTCGGACACTTTCCCAGGTCCAAAAAAACCTTTGCACCCCGCTTTAATGGAGTGTGCATTTCATGATATAACATGTAATGGCTGAAGCTTTGTGGTGCTTTGAACTTTTGTCCCATGAAGTAGCACAAGCAAAAGTCTCAACAATTGTCGTCTGTGGATTTCGTTTGCATGACCCTACCATAGAGTTTTAGAATGACACAATACTGCATACAGTTTCTTGTGGTTGCGTTTGAGGTGGCTATGCCGATTTGTCGTGTTTCCTTACGACATCGCCACCATTTTTTTGCGCCTGATTTGCAAATGACTTAGAGGTCTTCTGAAACCAAAATAGTCCCGAATCTCTGAGGTAGAAGACGTCGCTAGCTGCCGTCATCCTCGCTCGTCTCCCTCCATGTCGTTTTTATGCTTTACGATGTACTGCTAAAAGCCTATGGACTCGCTCTAGCCAATAGCAAGATAGCACTTTTGAGGGTAAACGTTTAAGGGTCCGTCTGATTGGTGAAATGTAAAAGCAAGCTTGGGCAGGCCAAAAACGCAAGATTAATGAATTTAACCATTAGAAATTCTCGTTCATCTCTTCGATGCACATAGTAGCACAGCCCTAGTTTAGATTATCTGAAGCATCAATCAGAAGCATCAGTTTTTGTTGTCGCGTTACAATTTGCCAATGGATCAACTCTATCTCCTCCCAACATGTTGTCAGTGGAATCGTTCGCAGTGGCTTAAAAGTCTCATTGAATCCCAGCTGGAGAACTGCACGTTAGTTTGGCGTTGGGGTCACAACATCTCCAAAACGACAGCACAGTGTTACTACCTACAACCCCATCGATTTTTGTCCCAGCTGGCATTGTGAGCGGAGGAGAACCTGGAAGATTTACAGCTGCATTTTTGCTAGAATCATGGTCTGCGACTTCAGAGCGAAGATGCTTGGTCACATGGGAGCGCGAGCGAATCAAACAGGCGTAGACCAAATTAAGCTTATTAGGACAGCACTCCTTTGAGACCCCCCAGCCGACCCCCCGATGAGAACTAACAGCTGTGAATTCATACAAAACCTTTGAAAATCAAGAACGGTTGACGTGACAGGCGGCAAAAGCAATATGGCAACCCTCACAAGATGTATTTGCACATTGTGACCAGTCAATATGTCCCGAGTGGATGTAATTAATTAGCTGCTATCTGCTACTGAGTTTGCACAAAGGGCGCTGGAATACGGAGCCAATGAACTTCAAAACTAAAATGACACCGTTGAGAGAAATAGCTAACGTGGCTAGTTTTATTTTTGGTTGGGTCATATGAGAGATCGGACAGAAGACAATATTCTGCTTAGATTTTCTGGTTCCATTTAGACTCAGGGTTATGAATGAATGTATGAATAATAGATCCGGGGATATCTTTTTTAGTGTAAATTAGATCTTACTGAAAATTGTTGTAAACAGTCACATTTTGGAGTGTAAGGCATCAACAAATCCTTCTACTCTGGCAATGTTCAAATCTAAGCTAAAAACGGTTTTGTTTGGCTGTGCATATGACTGAAATGATTTTTCTTTGCACTCTGCTCTTTTATGTCTTAAACTATTTGACGGGTAGCCTGAAAATGGCACCTTTAAAATTCTTTAAATTAAGTTTTTATGATTTCTGTCATGTCTTTGTGATTTGAATGCATTTTTTTCCTGTTGTGTGAAGCACTTTGAATTGCCTTTGAGTATGAATTGTGCTATAAACTTGCCTTGCCTTCAGTACGTTCCATCAAAATCTTGTAAAGTACGAACGAAGGAGTTTTGTATATGGACACAAGTGGATCAAAGGGCCTGTACCCAGTATTGTTTCATGTAATACATTAAAATCTGTATTGCCTCAGTACAGATGTATTGTAAAAGCATCTTTTCGGTTTAAATACCACAGCGATTCATTTGCATCTAAATATAACACGTTTTATTCTGCATTATTCTTCTTATTAGCATGTTATTGTTGGTTAGCTTTACCATGATGATGATGAACTATTATTTTGATCAGGTTGTCTATTGTGCATGTACATTTTGTATTTATTTAACTTGTATGTAAGGTAACAAAAGTAAAAATGATTTATGTTAAACAATCCCAAACCATTTACCTAACCTTAACCATTCGAGATTGAGCCTAATCTTTCACAGACCACAGGGTCTACGGCAACACACATGGACAAACTACATCTACAAAGTTCATCATTCCATGTGCTATATTTACATAATGTGCTACTTGCCTTGTTTGCGAAAACATGTTTTGAATTATGTATTCGAGGCGCTTCGCTCTAATGAAGTAACCTTGCTCATAAACTACTACTTGGTGGTCATACTCGGTATGTCATATTTTATGTAGTCAACCGCAGCGCAGTCGATACCATTTAAATAATTCTCTTTCGTTTTTTGTCTCCTTTTATTAAAAACAGGCAAACGGAAGATGAAAAAAGGCATCAGATGATACAAAGTGTCACTAAATCGCTTTTACAGAGTACACTAATGAAAAATAGGATTTCAAGCACCTGTACAAACTTGATTCTTACTTCAATGCAATTTCTGCTACTGTACGCATCCAACTGTACAGTGCTCTTTGTGAACACTCCAAACTTTCCCTTGCTAAAACGACAAATACTACAGTACAAAGTTACATCCATAGTTAATGATGCTAGAAAGCACAACTTTTATCTTCTTAGTAATCAATGTATTTCCATGAAAAATGCACTGTCCTCTTTCTGTTCTTTAGTTCATGTGAATGCCTGCAGCGGGATGGCATCACTTCCCTCCCCGGCTCCATAATAAGGACTAAACCCCATTAAAACCCTGTCTGTGTGGGCTTTTTGTCTTCTGCCGCACACAGCATCATCTCCAATTCCCCTCTTTTCTTTTGATCTGACTAATTCACATGTTTTATTAATGGCGAGGAGGAGAGATTTCACACATTACTGCAGTTTAATTTGCTCATTAATCTTGGGAAGTTCCTTTGATCGGGCGGTAGGCGAGTCCACGCGCTGCCACCTGAACCTCGTGTTGGTTTAAAGGGAAGACGCTCTATTGTTTTCATAAATCAGGCCCCGGCGCTGTGGACATTACTATTAATGAGTCGCAAACAGCCAGCAGCACATTTTCCCCTCCGTACCCCAGGCCTCGGCAGCGCTGAGCTAACTCACAGAAGGCTTTGGGACTCAAGGTAATCTTCAATTTACACTGTGACAGAACGGAAGGGAGGATTTAACAGATACTTATCAAAAGGCGATGGGAAACAAAACTAGCATTGTTGTCAAAGGCTGTATTACTTTTTAGATTTAACCACTTTACAAAGTTGTTCCATCCTGAAAAACACAGTGGATATCGTACTCATTAGTTTGGCTTTAATTGTCTTTTTTGTGATTTTGGGATTAGTATGGGATTAAAATAATGTCTTGTAAAACACGGTTGAAAAAGCACCATTCCAATAATGTATTTAGGCAGTGCAGCGCCCTGTCAGCAGTGGGAATGAACAATGAAAATAAATGAATGAAGCCCTTAGGCAATACGAATGTTATGCTAACAGAGCCGTGCGTTTGTTGTGATGGTTTATGGACTGCACAGGAGAAGTCCGTATTTTCACTTGTGACGCAACAATCCGGATGAGATTCCAGAGCACTCAGAGAAGCCAAGCTCGTAAACAGGAATGAGAAAACAAGCGTGAATGAAAGAAAATGTCAAAGCTCAAAAAAGTCAAAACATTTTGCATGCATTGTTTGTATTGTATTTGCCTTTTAACATGCTCTTGAGTACTTTTGCTCGGTTGCTCAGTCAGGTGTTCCCGCTTCTACTGGCAACAGAGTGAATTACAATGGGGAAATAAAGTCATGTGATGATTTATGGACTTAAACAGCACAGAAGAGCTTGGAGCTCTACCCATGATGTCATAAAAATGTGGGACATTTGGAACCGAGAGTTTGTGAGGCTCAGAGGGGAGAGGACTTACTAAACAGGATTCATCAAACAAGCCTGAATGAAGGTGCACTTGTAAGTAACTAGCAACTAGTAAGAAGTAACTAGCAAGTTTTCTTGAGGAAGTTACACCAGCTGATTGTCTCCATCGATGTGTTATTGGTTTCCTTGAAGTGTTTCATTGTATGATAAATGAATGTATCTCCGTGGAGACAAGCAGGTGGTGCCACCAGGCCAAGCTACAGGTCAGATCTGTGGAGAGGCACATTTATGAAACGAAATGGAGATGAAGGAGTAAAAGGCATGCAGCAAATTGTCGGAGCCACTTTCCAGCACATGGAGCGCACATGTGCTATCCACTCGGCCACTGAGCGGCACAATAATGTAATATTATTATTACTAAAACATAATGTTTTTCACAGCATTCTTTTCGATAAAGTGAAGCTTAATGTCCTTCTGTAAAACATTCCAGGCAAAGCCACTACATCTCCATGGAGTCGAGCAGAAAACCCAAAACAAGCACAAAAGGGATCAAATCTTCCAGCCACAGTAGTCCTGACCAAGCCCAGCACAAAGCTCTGGAAATGGGCCCAGTGGCATTCAACTATGGGTCATATTCATGAAACAAATTCCCCTACAGGGACAATCCAAAAGTCAGAGTGCACATTTAAGTACTATTTATTTTCTATTGTTTCTGTGGGCTGAATAAAAATCCACCTGCTTCACCCATCCTCCTTACATTGCAGTTGCATCATATTGGACAAAAATATCATAGCCAACTGGGTCATTTGATAACTGAAACTACCGCCTTTAAAAGACTACACCCATGATCTGAACTAACACTGGTTTGGTCTGGAAAGACAAAAGAATGTGTAGTAAACCATTATAGTCTAGTGGGGCAGCAGGCCACAATGGATTAAAGTGTAATGAGCGTCTTGGTCCTTTTCACATGTCCCAGCACGTCCAAAAGTATCAGCCTGTGTGACAAGATGATTGCAACATAATGATTTGTTACTGGGTTCAGCTTCAGCCACCTGTGACCCCTACAAACATAAAAGAGCTACAAATCTGCTGGAGTGTACTTTAAAGTGTATAACTATATTACGCTCTATTATGGCTTTATAAATCAATCCAGTAATTCATTGTTCTGAGCATTTAGTCACAAGCCTGGCTCAGATTCATAGACTACAGGAACGGGAGAAACCAGTGAGGAAAACTATGCTTATGAGGCAAATGAGGTAAATGAATGAGTGGTGCAGGGAAAATGTGCCAACTAAACATAAGTACAAGAATGAATGCTAATGTTGAGGCATAATACATATTAAAAGAATGCCACAAACGGCAAAAATCTCCACGTATAAACAACTGGGAAGTCTTTGATAAAAATGCAATCAAATGTTTGATATACATTTTAGGTTTGAATAAAGCTAGCATTTGCTTTGAAATACTCTAAACTAGTTTGTTTTAAGAGAGAAATGACCCATAGAAAACCAAAAATGTGGATAAAATGTATTTAAATTAAATAAACACTTTGTTTCAGAACTGCAGATTGGGATTGAATTTGTTTTTAATACACCACATTCTTTTTTAGTACATTTTACATAAAATTGCCTCTGACAGGATGAAACTCATTGAACCAAAATGCAGTTAAAATGAATATATTTAGAATTTTGCTAAAAAATCTAACAATGTTCCCCACAGTATTGCACAATTTTTAGGTTTATAATTTCACTTCCTGTTTATAATTGACAACGTCAATTATTATATATCTTTATTTTGTTAAATTAATGTTAAGAGAGTAAAAAAAAGGTGTTTCTTTGTGTAAATTATCCATAAACTTTGACTGGAATGAGTATGCCTAGTGTGATGTCACTTCCTGTCGTTTTCTCCAGATTTTCAAAGTTTTCTCCACAAATACCTACTTGTTTGGTGTAAAACTATAATTTAAATGTACAACAGGTATAAATACACCACATAAAGTTAAAAATAACACCCTTGAGCCAGGCTCTTTCTACACACACATCATTAAAACAAGAAAATATAGTAGGCAATATACTAGTAAAGAGATATAATTACTCTTTTTTTTTTTTAATTAATTTATTTACAAACACAAAACAGTAACAATAATGAGGACAATAAGAACAAAAACAGCAAAAGACAGACAACAATACAGACATTATACAAGTAGAGGGACAACAGTCTAAAAACTTCAGAGTGGGGTGATTGTGTGTGCATACGTGTGCATGAGTGTACGTGTGTATGCATTCAAACAGAATAAAAATGTGTTACATTATCATTACCATCATCACATATATTGTCGTACATGTAGATATAGTATCTTTTTAAAATAGCAATCATTATGCATGCTCTTTTGATTGAATAGAGGTTGTTTTATTATTGCTCAGTGTTTTATGTTGCCTTAATGCCGAGACAATTTCCTATGCTTGTGAACTTTGTTCATAGACAATGGAAATAAACCCTTTCTGATTCTGATTCTGATTATATACCACTGCCCATTGTCATTGCATCTCTCTATATATAATATATATACACACACACATAGGGTTATATATATATATATATATATATATATATATATATATATATATATATATATATATATATATATATATATATATATATATATATATATATATATATATATATATATATTACATACGATACACATATATACATACATACACACATATACATACATACACACATTAGAATAGATATAACATATATACATACAGTACATATACGTGTCTGATAATCTCCTTTTTTTCTTTTTCTTTTTTCTCCTGTGTCATGTATAATGTCTAAGGTGCATTAAAAGAAAGAGGACATTTTACGAGCGTCTCCACTTGGGACAGACACAGGAAATGATGGGGGGGGGTAGTATTTAGGGACAACAGTTGTGACAACGATAGTAGTGATACAAATGACAACAGTGATAATAATACAAACAACAGCAGCAATGATAATGATGATAAAACAACAACAACAAAAATACATGTATGTGTTAATAATACGTTTTGTGGCAGAGTGGTGGTTGTGTGGTTGTGTAGGAGTTGCCTCACAGACAAATACACAAAGTTGGTAGACGACTGAAATGTGTGAAGAGTGGAAGATAGAGGAAGAAGAGAAGGGAATCAGAGTTGTAATAGGGTCAAAGAGCGTTGGATGGGGGAGATCGGTTTCAGATGAATGGATTATAGGGGGGAGGTGTATATTCCATTGTAATGAAGTCTGTGATAAGATTTTTTCCAGTGGTTGATGTGTATGCTATTGCAGGTTTTCCAGTTCATGAGGATAGTTTTCTTGGCGATGGTTAGAGCTGTGAGGAGTGTTTTGAAGTTTATGGTTTTTTCAGTAATTATTGTGAGATCCCCTAGCAAGTAGAGAGAGGGGGATAATGGGATGTGGCAGCCCACTATAGTGGATAGTGACTGTGTGACCTCTTCCCAAAAGTGTTTGACTGGAGTGCAGTGCCAGGTTGCATGGATATATGGGTCTATACTTTCCTGAGTGCAATGTGTGCTAATCTGTGACGTGAAACCCATTTTAGCTAATCTGTTACCCGTGTAATGTGGTCTGTGAAGTGGTTTGTATTGCAGAGATATAATTACTAAAGAAAAAGCGGTATATGATATGGGGGGCTTAGTCGGTGCTCAAGACAACAAAGTCTCTGGGAGTTTCACACGGAAACTCACGTGGAAAACAGAAGTAGGTCATTCTATTTTCAGCAGTCCAAAGATATTCCTTGCTTTCTCACGTATTAAATCTTAATTATTCGATCAGTTTATAAGCGCATTTCACAACTTTCAGAGACCAGAGTTGCGGTAAAGCTAACAACAACAACTAGCATGCTAACAGTGCATTGGCAGATTTTTGAAGAATTTAATGCAAATTTAGATTCAGAACGACTCATTTTGAGCTGCTTTCACAACGTGTTAATCAAATTTAGTTCGACTACATGGGGGGGAAAATCGGGTACAGCCTCTGTAAGGTGTAACCAAATCTCTCTTTGGATTTGATCTATAGTGGTAGTCACAGTTTCTTTTCAGGGCACACCTGACAATCTGGCTCAATGGTTGAAAATCAAGGATCTTATAGAAATAGACTCCAAGTAAAGGTGAAACAATCAATCTAAATGACCTATATGAGAGAAAAGAAATCTGTCATGCCTCTAAATGTCATTTCCACAAATAACACTTTGCAGCATACACATCTGAAGGCACTGTCTCAAGGTAGTCTTCAACCACCTTGCTAAAATAACACCTAAGAAGTCAAATAAATTGTTTTCCCTCTCCTCAACACCTTCATTTGATTTACTTCATTTTGCAAATCCTCCCGAATCCCAAGACAATCTCGCCATTTTCATTAAACTCTGCCGTCGTACAGCCTTCTTCTCCCAGATACTCTCTCCATTAAGCTTCATTTAACTTAATTTTCCGTTATTCCGTCTCCTCGGGAAGCCACCTCCAGCTCCACCCGTAACAGTATCAACGCATGAAACCAGCCATTTCTCCAAAGCTCATTTCCAGAGGGCTGCTGCGACACCTGGGGAACCTAACTTCATTTACAGCGGGCTTACACACACTTGATTAATTGTTGTGGGAACGTCAAGTGAGTCCCGTAGCCGCACGCAGACAGGGTGTATTTTTAGCGTGGGGACATTTCAGTTTTATACGGAAAATTAATCTAAAAAGGGGGCGTCAGGGAGAGGGATTGTCCTCCGAAAAAAAAGAAAGAAAAAAAAGCTACGATATGAAGGTCGGCTGAAGGGAGTGACACTCTAATTAATGAGCAATTAACAATATCCTGCTATAATTATGGTTTCCAGACAATTAGCCGCGGCATGATGGACGTCAGAAGACTCATCACCGGATGCAAATGAGCGGTGATTTACATACGGCGCTGGCGGACATGGACACGAGTCAGTCCATTCAGCTTTAAACTGAGCAATTAGTGTGAAGCATAGCTGTACAAACACATTAGAGAAATGGAGATGAACGCCACCCATAAAGAGCTCAACACCAGCCATAACATTACGACTTAAATAGTAGTTTTGAAGTAGAGGTTATGCTTTGACCCCGTTTGTGGCCTGGAGGATCTGACAGACCAAAGTTTGCAGATTGTTCAAAATGTGTAAGCTGACTCATTTCAACTTGAAACACAGTTGAGTCCAGTTGACCACTGCGTGACCTCTCGCTCAACTGAACGACGCTTTACTCCAGGGCTATTCAACTTTATTTTCCTGAGGGCCCGATTTTTTGGAGGGCCGTGGTCTCTGGGCCGGAAGCGCACAACACGACACTGTAGCAACATTTTGGGTCGCACTATTTCAATACATTTAGTTAATATAATACCCACCCAAAATTGAACCAGAATTAAGTTAGGACTGGACTAGAAACAGCCAGGTCTGAACCAGGACTAACCCAGAATCAAACAAGGACTAAACCCAAGACCAAACCAGCTCTAATCGAGTGCTAACCCAGAATTAAACCAGTATTTTTTTCAACATTTGGAAGATGGTCGTGGGCCGGATTACATTACTTGACGGGCCTGATTTGGCCCCCAGGCCTTAGGTTGAATAGCTCTGCTTTACTCTGTCATTTCGCTTAACCGTAGTAACCGTAGTAAGTAATAAAGTCGACCTTACAAGATCTGTAACGTGAGTGATTCCAAATTTGTGTGGTCATTTGTGAAATGTTGGTTTTCTGTCAACAAACTCTTTGCAGTGGACCAAAGGCAATAAATATTACAAAAAAAAGGTTCACCAGGTCATCCTTGAAAGAGCGGTTGCAATCTAAATGGGTTCTTACATGGTTAAATAAAAGGTTCATAAATAAATACTGAAGGATCTTTACATTCATTTTTTGGTATTATGTAGTTTAGTCAAATTATTTTTGTTTCTAATATTCGACTAGTGTGGAATGCACTACCAACACACCCAGACATCAGCACATCACCCCAGTCCTTTTTGCACTCCATTGGCTTCCAGTTTATTTTTGAATTTATTTAGTGCTGCCCTGTGGTTGAGTGGTTAAGGCGGCAGCACACATGACAGGTTCCATGTGCCACAGTGTTGAGAGCGTGAATCCCGGCTTCGACAATTTACTGCATGTCCTCCCTTCTCTCTCATCCCAATTGCAAGCTAAGCTGTCCTGTCTAATAAAGCCTACAAGTGCTTTTTTGCCATTAGCCTTTAAACACACTCTCGAGTACTTTTGGTTTGGCATCTCATGTTTTAGAACTAAAGATTTAACAAACAAAATGACATTCTGATCTCTGCTGTTTACCCCAGAACTTACACACAGTTTAATATAAAAATGTTGGCACATGTCACTCTGGCCTGTCACTTCTGGGTCTCGGAAGACAGTTGTATTGATCATGATTAGACAGGAGAAATTCATGGCAATGATTTATGGACTTAAAAACAGCAGAGAAGATTCTCAGAGCCATGTTACAGATCGAGTAAACGTCAGTTATCAAGGAGAGGACTTTCTAACCAGGATTCATCAAACTAGTGTGAAAGAAGCTAAAGCTATGGCACTCCAAGTATGGTTTTGACGAGTGAACAATATTAGAACATGTGTGTTTGAAATCCAAGCAGGGCCTTAAAGTTCATCCCTGGCCTTTATTGGTCATTTTAGTGCATATTTGTTAAAAATCGGACTTCTGGGTCCAAAGCTGTGCCTGCATTGTCCTCTTTGGATTCAACTGTGGCCACTACATTTGAATTTTGCGGATGGACCTGCGGCCTCTGCTGAATCATAAGCTTGGTAACGTCACGACTGAACCCCTGTGAGCCCCGCCCCTGACTGACGTGGTGCGTGAGAGCGGAGAGGGCCGAGCGAGCGCAACTTTAGCTGTCACTGCCTCGGCTGCTATGGCTTTCAGGCCAAACTGAGGCCCCGCCTTGAGCCAGCGACCTGTCCAGGCCCCGCTCAGACCCGCTGAGGGCCGCTCGGCCCCACACTGCCCCATCGGGTCTGGAGAAGAGGGGAAAGAATGTCCACTCCTATTCAGATTAGAGAGTCAGCCCGCGCCATGAATCCTTCTGTCGGCAGCAGCTGTCAAGCACTGGGCTAGAGCCCACCTCCTCACCTGCTCCTCTCACCCCCCCACGCCTCCCCCAAGACCCACAAGGAACATTTTTAAAATTTTGCTTTCTGCTTAAGAAGGCTCTGCCATGGGGGTTTAGTTACACTTTAAACTCTTTGCTGTGGTCCACATGTATTCCTCACTTTCCTAATTATTCACCACAATGAGTTTATAAGCGATTTTCACAACTTTTAGAGGGAGAGCGCCCTTTAAGGTCAACAAATCAGCTGCTGCTGTGCCGCTCAATGGTGGAGTGGCTAGCACACACGTCTGCCATATGGGCAGGCCGCAGTGTCAAGAGTTTGAATCTGGCTGATGTTAAAATCTCAAAAATAAAGTTACACACAAAATTATGTAATACCTGTGAAAAGCCTTCCTTACTGATTTGTTAAAAAAAACAAAATGTTTGTATTTTGCTACAAAAATGCGTCACACACACACACACACACACACACACAAAATCACCTTCAAACATTAAATACCCAAATATCTTGATTATTATTAGGCCTAGACCTGAGTTTGAGCCATGAGTGATGAACGTGTTTCAGAATGATTTGTAATCCCTTCCCACTATCAAGTCTGATGTTGAACCACGTAATGGTCCCAGGCAGTCCTTTACACATGAATCTCATCCTACAACGCCTCTGATGGGGGAAAATGGTCTGTCCTTGGACGTTCACATCCTACAAAACACTTGGGGAAATACAGGCCCATCAATAAGCATGGCTTTGTTTATTTATCTTATATAGAAATTGCATCAAATGTCCATTAGATCATAAATAAAATGACAAATAACACATGAAACAACCACACTAACATTCAATGCAAATAACAAAGAACAAGATTACTGTCCCATTTTAGCAATTGTTGTTCCCCTTGCTCTGCCTTCCATGCCCCCAGCTTCATTTACCATTATAACCATGTGTTGTAGTGGCCCTTAGTGAGTTTGACATAAGTGATCCAAACAACTCCTCCTGCAGTTGCTCCGTGTCAGACCTGGTTTTTGCGCTGGCGCTGCGGCTCATTGACCTTGGTGCGTGCCCGGGCAGTGATGAATAGGTTTGGGGGTGCGTGTAAACAGCATAAGACACCTGGGGGCTCGTCCTGTAGGGGGTGTTCTGGTATGCCGCATTAATGTGAACATGAGCCGCGTGTGTCTCCCCAGGCGCACCGCTGATGTAATTACATGTTTTGTCATTATTCATACTGTATCTAGATAGATGTGAGCTCACGGCAGGGCTACGGCACTGAGGGTAGATTTGCCTCACACGAGCACCAGGGAGTTTTTTTTGAACATCTATTTTCAATGTAAAAGCCAGAAAAATGTACGAGGAAAGCAGTTGCATAAATCATACGTGGAGGAGCAAACAGCCGGCAGGTGTGTGAACCGAGAGCGGATAAAAGTTGATGGAACGCCTGGTCTGTTTGTTGCTGCAGCATTGATTCATGGAAGAGGACCAAAAAGATTTGAAATTCTGAAAAAACTACAGCAAAAAATTTAAAAAAGTAAGCTCATTGTAAGCTTTTCTGTGGTATAACCTGACACATTATTTTATATTTCGGACATTTTGAATTGCAATATTGATCTTAGATTAGTTAATAAAAGAAACAAGTCCGCTGACTTTACAATACGTCACCAAAAACGTCAACGCAACAAAACTGCTGTCGGACCCACTGATGAATATCTTAGTTCACAATAGTGGATTATTTATGTTATTTGTGCCAAAATGGCTGCTGATTCCAGAGAGAGGGAGAGAGATTGCCGTGACACACACATTGGGGCTCAGAAGGGCCTTAGAGTCAGGGAGGTGACCAAGAACCTGATGATCTCCATTGTGTCTCTGTGGAGAGAGGAGAAGAACAACAGAAGAACAACCATCCCTGCAGCACTCCACCAATCAGGCCTGTGTGGTAGAGTGACCCTCAGTAAAAGACACATGACAGCGCGCCTGAAGTTTGTAAAAAAGCAACTAAGGACTTTCAGACCATGAGAAACAAAAGTCCCTGTTTGATGAAACAAAGATTGAACACTTTGGCTGGACTATTTAGGAAATCCAACTCCCGAAAAGCTGCTGGACGGTGCTTCACCCGCACAGGAGTGCCGTCCCCCGTCTTCACAGACATTTTTAACACCTCCCTGGAGTCATGCCATGTCCCAGGCGGCTTCAAGTCGCCCATCATTGTTTCTGTCCCCAAGAAGCCCCGGATCACTGGACTTAATGACTACAGGCCTGTGGCGCTGACGACTGTAGTCATGAAGTCATTTGAGCACCTGGTCTTGCCCCACCTCAAGTCCTTCACCTCCTCCCTGCTGGACCCCCTGCAGTTCGCCTACAGAGCCAACAGGTGTGTAGACAACCTTTTCATCTTGCAGCATCTGAACTCCCCGGGAACCTACACCAGGATCCTGTTTGTGGACTTCAGCTCTGCATTCAACACCATCCTCCCTGCTCTGCTCCAGGACAAGCTCTCCCAGCTCAACGTGCCCGACTCCACCTGCAGGTGGATCACTGACTTCCTGACGGATTGGAGGCAGTGCGTGCGGCTGGGGAAGAATGTCTCAGACACTCGTACTATCAGCACAGGCCCCTCAACAGGGCTGTGTACTTTCTCCTCTGCTCTTCTTCCTGTACACAAACTGCTGCACCTCCAGCCACAACTCTGTAAAACTGATCAAGTTTGTGGACGACACCATCCTCATCGTGGTCATCTCGGACGGAGATGAGTCTGTCTACAGGAGGGAGGTGGACCAGCTGGTGTCCTGGTGCAGCGGTAACAACCTGGAGTTCAACGCCCAGAAGCCAGTGGAGATGATCGTGGACTTCAGGAAAGTCACAGCCCCCATCACCCCCTCATCATGACAGACTCCCCCATCACCAAAGTGGACTCCTTCCACTTCTTCACGTGGGAGCCCTCCATCAGCTCCCTCATCAAGAAGGACCAGCAGAGGATGTACTTCCTACAGCAGGTGAGGAAAGCCAAGCTGCCAGTGCAGATGATGGTGCAGTTCTACACGGCCATCATTGAGTCCATCCTCACCTCTTCCATCACCGTGTGGTACGCTGGAGCCACAGCCAGGGACAAACAGAGACTACAGCGCATTGTGTGTTCTGCTGCAGACTTCCATCTCTGCAGGACCTGTACGAGCAGGTCAGATCACAGCTGACCCTTCTCACCCTGGACATGGACTATCTGAACCACTACCTTCAGGCAGGAGGCTACGGTCCATCCGGACCAGAACCTCCCGCCACAAGAATAGTTTCATTCCCTCTGCCGTTGGACTCATGAACACTTCTAAACACCTGCCACTTTAACTGCAATTTGATCAATCACTCACTGCACTGTCACTTTCTGCACTACAACTGTTAATTTAACTGTAAATTCTTGTGTACATAGTACGCCTATTTTTATTTTATACTATAGTAATTTTGAATTGTTTCCTAATGCAAGCCCATTTGATTTAATTTATGTTGTTTTCATTATTGATGTATTTTATGTTGCACCTTAATGTCAAAACAAGTTCCTATGTTTGGGAATTTTGTTCATTGACAATGGCAATGAACCTTTTCTGATCTGATTCTAAATAGCAAGCGTCATGTCTGGAGGAAACCAGGCAACGCTCCTCCCCTGGCCAGTACCATCCCTACAGGGAAGCATAGTGGTGAAAGGATCATCATGTGGGGATGTTTTTCAACTGCAGGAACTGGGAGACAGGATGAACAGAAAGATGACAGTGTACAGAGTTATCTTTGATGAAAACAAGCTCCAAACTGCTCTGGACCTCAGACTGGGGCAAAGGTTCATCTTCAACAAGACAACGACCCTAAGCACACAGCCTTGAGGGGCCCAGAGCCCAGACTTGAACATCTCTGGAGAGACCTGAAAATGGCTGTGAACCGACGCTCACCAACCAGTGGAGTTATTGGAGTTTGGAGGTCCTGCAAAGAAGAATGGAAGAAACTGGCCAAAAATAAGTGCGTGAGCTTGTAGCATTAAACTCAAAAATACCTGAGGCTGTAATTACTGCCAAAGGTGCTTCAACAAAGCAGACTGAATACTTATGTAAAAGTGCTTTTTAAAAAAAAAAAACTTTCAAACGACCTTCTTTCATGTTGACATTATGGGGTATTGTTTGTATTGTTTGTAGTTTGTATTGCGACTGCTGGTTAAGTGCTTTCTTGATTGGTAACTGTTTCATTCGATTTTCTAACTTTCCGTGAGGCGACTACTATTGGGATTTTGGGCTCGACAAATAATTATGGAATTTAATACTGAATTAAACGTTTGTACCAAAGTGTGACTGAATTCAATTTGAACCCTTAGGAAACTCATAATTCTCAATTAAAATACCTATGGAGGTTACTGTAATTCCATTGTATCTATGCCAATCAAGCCATCCATCCATCAGTATAATTTTATTTGTATCCCAGGGACAATTCAAGAACACTGAGCAGTTAAATACAAAAATTCAGTGCCAGGGCAGTTTGCTTCGCAGCCTGTGTTATAAGAAGAGCCAGGTTAGCTCTGGAGACACAACAGGAAAGCTTTCTTCTAAGCCTCAATCTTACTACGCACTGCCGTCTGTCCCTTGAGCAGCACAACTGGTTAACTGGTCCAACTACACTGCCTGACCAAAAAAAAGTCACATGCTCTTAATATTTCAGACCCTCTTTAGCTTTGATTACACACATTCGCTATGGCAGTCGTTTCAAAAAGCTTCTGCAATGCCAAAAGATTTTTTTCCATCCAGTGTTGTATTGTTTTTCACAAGTTGATCTTGTATTGATGATGGAGAGTGTGACCACTGCACAAAGCCTTCTCCTGCTCGTCCCAAAGACTTACTGGGGTCAGATCTGTAGTAGATTGGCTTCTGCTTCTCCTTAGATGTTTTCTCTGCTTGATGCCAACGATTTGACCCTTCTCAAAACACACTAACATATCATCCATGACCACGGGATTCGTCTTTCCACATGGTTGTTTCAGAAATGAGAAGCCACTCACTGCATCAGTCGGGTTTAAATACTGTGTTGCAGCTGAGAGACAATCACCCATGCAGCAGTTATCCAATTAGGGGCTGTTAACTATTTGCTTGGTTGAATCCAGGTGGCAAATATGTAAAGATTGAACACAGAAATGATTAAAAACTGCACTAGAGCAACCAACGGACTTATCAAATTCTTTCAGCAACGATTCTACAGTAGGTTGTCAGCCTAGAATACAGATCTAAATATATGTTGTTTTCCATGCAAGCACTTTTCTTTACTTTGACTTGGTGCAGTCGCATCCTTCCGTTGTCTGCGGTGTGATTTTAAAAGCCCTACTCTCCTCTCCAGCTCCGTGTTTGTGACAACTTTAATGAAATGCGACCTTTGGCTGCGGCACATTCTTCGGTTTGTCTGATTCCCTAAAAGGCATCCACCTAAATCATTCATGTGCCGTGTGTATTCTCGGTATAGTTTCTATTATTCAACCGGTGGGGAAGAATGACAGAGTTGAAATGCAAGCCGAACCTTTCAGAGCTTTTTTTTTCCATTTGGAGCTTTTAAAACGATGGAAAAGCATTTGGGAGTGAAAGGAATGGCGAGACGTGTCCGTGTTTCAAGAGCCCAGAGCGGGGCTTAGATTTGTGTCAAGGCGGTGAGTGCTTTATGGTACAGGCTGTCCACACTTTTCAATTCAAAACAAAAAAGTGAAGCACGCCAGATGTCTTTCTACTTCTGCTCCGTAAATTTTTCAGAATTTGTGGTGTGAATTAGATTATTGTAAGTTTGAACACTCAGGTTTTATATCCCTTTATCGCCAATGAGATTTCCATTGTTGCCTTTTTTACACTCTGAAGACTTTATTGTTGTGTGTGTCTTGGTTGGTATCAAGAGGTAGTCGGTTCAGGATTCTTCCGCCCACTCAAGATTGTCTGGTTGTAATCTTGATCATTTTGTTATGTTCCTGGGCAAGACACCCAAAGATAAGCCTTAAACCTTAATTTTGTACTGTCTTTGGACTACTTACCTTGATATTTTACATTTAACATATTTTACATCAATCTATGCAAAGGAAACTTAAGTTACTAAGACAAGACAGTGCAGCGTGAAATGGCCTTTGACAGCTTTAATAGATAAATAAAGCAACGGCGCAACCTCCAAAGGCTTAATAGCTGAAGCTGTAACATGTCAACACCACCACCGCTAAACCCTGGAGGTGTTTCATGAACTTCAAATGTTTTCCCTCCGATCCTCATGTGAAGATTACCGTGTTTCCAAGCAACAATTTAATGAAAATCTCTGTGCCATCCCAGGCTTTGTCTCCGCACGCTATTTATATCCGCAAGTCAGTGCTGAAGAGTTAATCACCTCGCGATGTGTCACCATGTTGTTTGGGTCTGCGCTCTCCAAAGCTCCTCCAGACTCTCAAAAAACAATATTATGTCACGCGCGCACTGAAACACCACAGTCCGCAGCCTGAAGGTGATGCGTGATGAGGTGTGAGAGGGCAAAGCACTTTTCAGATATCACATCACACAGAGTAATTATTATAAACGCAAGATATGGTGAGCTGAAAATAACAACAGCTGGGTAATCAAGAAATGCTAAAAGGCGAGTGTTCTGCGGAGTGGATGTGCAATATGGTGAAATATTGTGAGTGGTACTTGTTTTGACACTTTGATTTCAGTATGTTTCTTTCTAAGCTAAATCAATATGGAGGTGTTATATCAAAAGGAATTAAAAACAAAAAAAAATACAGTGAAAAATAGGTTTTTATCCCAATGGGGTTTCACCTGATTAAATAACGGGTAATAAATTAAATGAATACATAAATTAACACCTGAATACGTGATGTGATGAGTGTAACATAAAACAAATTAGCTCTACAACAAGCATAAGTAAAGCTTTCCACATGCACTACATAATTTTGGGTGTCAAATCTTTTCATTTGAAATATTTAAACATGTATTTGTAAGGAACAAGACTGGAGGACCCAAAAAGGCAGAATCAAAGTTTATTGTGAAAGAAAACAAAATAGTCTTGGAACGGGGAGTTGGTTCCAGAAGGGGCTGAGTGGATCCAGCAGCACAGCAGAGGTGTAGGTGGTGGTAGGCTAATAGGTGGGCCGGAGTAGACTGGAACGGGAGCTGGTCGCACGAGAGGCACTGGAGCAAACGGGAAACAAATGCAGGTAAGTATCAAGAATGTTAAAAATAGCAAAATGGAAAAACTGCCTGAGCGAATATGCGCCACACAACATGACGGAACGATCTGGCGCTGGAGACTGGTCAGCCCTCTTGTGAAGTAGTAGATGGTGATTGTAGATCGGTTGCAGGTGTGGAGCTCAGCAGGAGGAGGGAATGAAGGATCCACCCAGGAACTGACAAATAAGGAGAAAACAAAGGGAGGAAGGAGCAGCAGGGAAGGATCACGACAGTACTGCAGTGTGTCACCGCCTGTCACACCGTAATACATTCACTACAATGTTGCTATGTTAAGAAAATATTCAATTACCCAATACGTCTATAGTGTTATACTTATGTAACTGTCTGATACAACTGGATATTTGTTTGTATTAAAAAAAGCTTTCACATTGCAGGATATCAAATGTGTTTTTCAAAGCATGTTCAAAGTTTCCCAGAAAAGTAGGATTTTCAAAAAAAGAATATAATGCCTATTTTTTTTTTTTTACTTGCAGCTTAAACCCTGAAGCATACATGACGGATGAGCTGCTTCCGTTTTGTTTTTTTTGGGGGGGAACAGTTTTTTTAAATGTGATTTTTCATGTCATACCGCAGGACACGCTTTAGATTACGGCATTAAACTTTCCAGGGAAACCGGAGAGCCTGGTAGATACTTTCCTGGGCACGGGGGGGAAACACGGCCCATGGGGGTCAAACCCGAGACCTGTTTACTGTGAGGCATAAGTGGTAAACACTCAGCCACAGTGCATTTTAATTATGTTTGAGCTATATTCTTATTCTCAGCGCACTGACTAGACAGTGATATGTGTGAAAGATTTATGCTGTAACCATGGAAACGGAGGCATACCATAAACTTGGCTCAACTTTGCCTTTTGGCTGTAAGGCACATCCCTGGTTCTCTGAGCAACAAATTCACATTTCCGGCTTCAGACCAAAGCTGCAAGATGAGATTGCTTTGGAAATGAAAACTTACCGCTGCAGATAGTGGTTCATTAGAAGGTCAGAGTGGGACTAGGATTCATTTCATGTTTTATTGCAAAGATAAAAAAAAAAATTCCTTCAGTTTCATTGATACATTTTTGTCTAAGGGTATGGTTTGAATATTTGGTTTATTATAATTTATTGTCATTCGATTTTGTATTTTACTCCTGTAGCCACATCTACCCTGGGGCTGGTCTGCGTCTATGGCCACAAGGACTATACTATACATGGCCTGAACAAACTGTCAATCTTTGTTTGTAGGTAACCCACCACCGAGACAAAAACTGTGTTGATATTTCCTACATGAGGAAGATTATTTTATCATTGTGTGTGTTTTGCTTGAAATGTTCCACAGTATGGCATTTAAGTTATCTAAGTAATGTGGGAAACACGCAGCCCTTCCATAGAGACAAACAGATGGCATAAATGGCCTTGCCATACAAATCTTGAGATTGTTTTGTTCCATTCATCAAACTGCTGGTTGGGGATGGAAATGGGAAGAGTCTGGAACAGATAAAGAAATCTAGGCAGAACATTCATTTTTATAGATTCAGTCCATAGACTTAGAAAGTTTCAGTTACAGTCATCTGGACTCTGTTTTAGAAAAAACGATATGTTTCGACTCTCATCCAAGTGTCATTCTCAATCAGTGAAACAAGTCTTAGAACTCCTGTTTATATCCTACTCTGTGAAAGCCCTGCCCACAGGACGGGACCTCCTGATAATGGCCCATTGAAACTTAACTGGGATTGGCCTATTGTTCCCTGGCGTTTGGCTGCCTCACCTTGAGTGCCTGTTTAGCATCAGAATGCCTCGGGCGTCTCCATGGTTTCAGCAGACCATTATAAACAACTGGAAGGTTGAATCTTAAACCTCCATTACGATTTAAGGAAGGATTCTCTTTTTTAACAAAGATAGCCTCCTTATCCAGTCCAGATGACGACAATTGAATCTTTTTCTACAATGGAACACTCCTGGACGAATGAGGGATTATACCGACAGTCAATGTGTAAATTTTCCTTTTTTTTATATCAGTAAAGAGAGGGTATATGTTTTTTTTCCCCCAAATTGTTGATAGATCTTTATGCAGGACTACACCTAAATAGCAAAGATTCCATTTTCTAAATGTCTTTATGAAAGGTCAAATGGAGTTGCCAGAATTTACATTTAATTTGTATCCAAACATTGGACATTTTTTTGAAGAAACTACATCATATTGGGAATGGACATTTATGGTTTGGTCAAATACAATAAAACATCATCTGCATAGTAGGCAATTTTATGTTCTATACCATCAATTGTAGCACCATGGATTATTTTTAATTGTGTAATATATTGGGCCAATGGTTCCAAGTACAAAGCTAACGAGTGGGGACAAAGCACAATCCTGTCTCACCCCTCTTTCCAGAGACAGTGGATATGTCAGGTGACCGTTGATTTTATTTCTTGATGTTGGACCATCGTAAAGTGCCCCGAGATTTTTTTTTTTAATTAATTAATCCATTAATCTATAATTAATTTCTCTTTTTTTATTTTATTTCCTATAGCACTTGTGGCTTCCCCTTCTTAGCATGATTTACCAGCAGTTTTTGCAGTTCTAGTTTTTCTTGCAGATCATTTAGCCTTTTCTCCCTTTATGACGACACGATGGCTATAATTATTCCTCAAACTTTAGCAGCCTCCCAGAGGAAGTGTCACCAGTGTCATTTTCTTCCAGAAAAGTCTTAATGTTGTTTGATTTTTTTTTTTCCTTAAACAAAAGTTCATTATCACTAGAATTCCCAAGGCCGTCAATTTGACGGTTTTCAGAATTGTACGTCTAATTACTCTGGTTATGTTACCTTTTTCTTACCTTTTTCTTTACCTTTTTCTTTACCTTTCTTTACCTGTCTATATCATCCCCATATTGCAATTCGACTGAAATAAAAACGTTAGAACGAGGTCTGAGTAATTCTTCCTCTAACTCCCACACACGGCTCTATTAATTACATTGTAATTTTCCCCCGCGGATGACAGTGCTGCGCGAGCCTTGCGTCACCTTTAGTGTCTCTCTCAACAAAGCTAAAGGTAAAATGGATTTGAAGTGATTATCCATACAAGAGGCCCAAGCAATGCTTCAAAACATTGATGAGGTTTAGGCGGGTCGAGATCAATAAACTAAGCGCCTGTTGCGTCAGCTGCCCTGGTAACGTCGCCGCATAGTCTTGGCAACGGCGACAATATTCAAGGTATATACGAATCCTGTGTTATAGTATTTGACTGGCTTTTTTTTAGGAAGATGGGTCCAGATCAATGAATGAATATGTTTATATTTTCTGTAACAGTGGCTTCACTATTGTAAACAACCCTCCTCCTCCTCCTCCTCTTCCTCTTCCTCTTCCTCCTTCCTCCGCTGATGATAGTTAACTTCGGCACTCTGAATAATGATAATATTCATTCAAAAGGCTAGTAGACCCATTTTTAGCGCGTTAGAAGAATCATTTTTTTGATTACATCATCGTCGGAGCACAACCGTCAAATTGACGCTTTGGGAGTTCTAGTAGTTCTAAAATCCTGGTGGTCCTAGTGTTAAGCAGGCTGGCATTGAACCTCCAAAATGTGTCATCTTTCCTCCAAGTCTACAGTAATGTAGCGTGGTCACTTAAGTTTTTTGTGCCTAGATCCGCCTCAGGCACAGTATATATTATTTAAAATAAATTAAATATCAATGAATTCAAGTTGTTTTAGTTTTATGTGCAGTCCTCGCCGAGAAAGTACACAAAGAGAATAAGTCACTGGGCCTATAAAAGATTATACATGATTTGCCAAAATGGTTTCATATGTTCCGAATCTCTGAAACCAAAACATAAAATTACTGCTCAATCTATTGCCCTTGTAGGAAGAATGTCCCAACACTCAGACCTTCACCTGATCTCTTGCTAACCCTGAGAGATGCTCTGAATGAGAAAATATTTGCTAAGACCAGTCAGCAAACTCATTTCCGGCCTTAAATGTGACGCTTGATGAGCATGTATCATATTTATTGACCTTCGGCAGACAGCATGGGGGCTCATCTGCCCCCTCTTATTCCATCCAAGTTGCGGACTTCATTTTTCGCCCTATCTAGGCTCGGACACATGCGTTATACAAAGCCGTGGCCAGGCCTTGTTTAACTTCTCCCCGCTGACCGTCACCAGTGCGGCCCGTTTTTAGCGTGTTTTGAGCCAGATTTGGCTCCTCAAGGATCCAGCTTTTGGAAGCTATTCTTGCTTTTTACCCTTTTTAACCGACCGTCAAAGTTTTGTTGATTCGTTCAAAAGATTTTTGTCAAAAGATTAATGCAGAGAGTAGACTTTAGACTTATCTCCAGTTGAGGTAATTCTCCTTCACTACGCATCTACTCATGGCAACTCCCAGGAGGATATAAGAACTTCGGCTGGAGGCACATTACCAGTTCGCATTACCATCAGCGAACCCTCCTGCCTCTGTGTGTTAAACCCACGCTCTAGATGCTAAAGAACTACAACGCAATCTGGTTCTGCTAGCACTAAACTGCGACGGACCAAGGAGTTTTCTAAAGCAGCTCAGTTCTGCGGATTCGCCATTCCGGCAAAAGGAGCAGCTTATCAACTCACAGTAAGCCGATCTCAGCTCATGGCCTTAAATGCAGAGTGGCAGATTTTACAGGTCGTGTTCCTTCTACGGACAATTAACTGGCTGTTAATTAAGTTGAAATCCCAATTCAAACTTCCTTTATTGCGTTTCTAGTCGTCATAGCCTCTCTTCAATCATATAGTTGAAATCCCCCTTCTGTTTAAGTTTAATGTCCCATAGCTTATGAACTTGACTTGTTGGGTATTTTAATGCCATTTTGAATGCTGTTAGATTTATCTGATAAATAAACCACACAAAAATAATTCTGGTTCCTGTGATTTTATGGATTACTGTCCCTAAACCGGTACGCACCCTTCAGACTTAACGAGCTGGGATTTACAAGTTGATATTCAGCTATTGAGTGAATTCTCTGGTGCCCCGTTTTTATAGTTATAGTGCTAAATAACGTCCACAATCACCAAATTAGACTTTTCCCTTTTGAGACACTACACTTGTGTCCTGGAACGTCCCTTGCCCACTTTTAAAAATATCATTTCTACAGATAGCACTTGAGAGAGAATAGACTGACAGTGGTGGTTTCAGTTGGATAGTTTCAATCATAGCAAATGGATTTTCCAAATGCCAAAGTATAGCGGCTTTTATGGATTGGTCCTTGCCGAAAATGAGTGCAAACTCATTTTGGCGAAATGTGTCGGGAGATATGTGCCTTGTCTTTGGGTGCGAGGCGGATCTTTGCAGAAGTGAAGTCCACCGCAGCCCACCGAGAGACACTCTGCTTCTCCAATGAGACGTGAATCAATGACAATACAACGGCCTACACATGTTCAACAATCGAAGCAAAGATGAAGATGTATGGGGGCTTAGATTGAAAACCAATGCATGAATAAATGAATGAGGCGCTTGAGTTGAACTTCTGTATCCACTGTATTGACCCTGTAGAAGTGAAGTGGAACATAATGACATTACAACAGGGAAATAGGGATTAGCCTCAAAAAATGAAACAATTAAGGTGGTTTTGGCAAATTAAAACCCATCACCTTCATTAAGTAATATCAGAGCATAGATGGAAAACATTTACTTATTGCAGTTCATGTTATTTGTATATTTATTCGGCTGGTATACATACTTTTTAGGTTTTAATTGGACAAATGCTTACACAACAGTTATTTATTTTATCTACAGATTTATTGCATACTTTACCCCACATGCTGCTGTTTTTTTTTTTTAACTTATTTTAAATATAGAAACAACCAAATGAAAACTCCAAAGTGTGTCTCATTTATCAGCTAACAATAAAAAACAGGAAAAACATCGGCTGACATAACATTGTAAAGGGTCTATTGCATTAGCGCTAATTTGTATAAGTTATTCATATAATTTACCATATTGAGATCAGTACCTAAAAAAAGAAAAACTGAACTAGTTAATTTTAAACTATTTGCTGCAGTCCGAATATATTTCTCATGTATTCCCGAGCATGCTAATTTTGTATCGCAATGAATGATTACGCGCACTTTTCACAAACTTCAAAGGTCAGACCGAGTTCTGCCGTCACAATAAAGACAACAAAAGCTTGCATGCTAACAGCTAAGAATAAAACGTTCTATAATTAGATGCAGACAACATACAGCTGTCTCATTTGGACCCTCAGAGCTGCTTTTACAATATAACTTTACTGTACGACAGCCACTGTAATTGTAATGCACAAGAGGGCAGATAGTGCTGGAGTCTTGAGGTCATCTTTCCATAGATTTGACCTGTAACTTTGGCTGATGGTGTCTGCATGTTGGGTGACACAAAGCCCTATGTAAACAAATGTATAATAATTGCTTTAAATATATTCTAACACCATTCCAGACGGCTATAAAGGGACTGAAGTTGGAAATAAACCACAATGGCTATAATCTTTACATACAGTATTGAAATGCAGATTGCTCATTAATATTTGTTGCCCCTTAATGCATAAATAAAACAACGTAGAATGTGAGCGGTAATTAAGACCATAATGATAAAGGTTTTAGGAGATCAAGTGTAGAATGTTCCTTTGGCTGAGTCCGCCAGGCACAACCCAATTACACATACAAGATAAGTTCAATGTAACAGCTGAGTAAATACGGCTATTTACTATTAGAGTTTGTTCATTCTGAGGCTACCAACTGCACCCGCTCCCTCCCAGATCTGTGCTCGGGACAACAGTGGCGCAGTAAACAACGCAAAGACTTTTTTAATACCACTCCACCAGATGAGCCACACTAATGAGCCTATTTTTGTCTGTAAAGAAAACAATGATTTAATCCTTATAAACATACAGAAAATGGACTATGGCAGCAAGTATTATCACAAGAATAAAGCATCTTATTGTAGTGTATTATGCCTCTATAAATATGGTTTTTGTTGTCTTATTGCATAAACTTTGTCCAGTGAGAAAGGTAAGATCACAACGCGACGATAGGTAAAGTAAATCTTAGGGCTGGTAAAGTACAGTGTTTATTGTTACAGATTTGAAGAACACATTAATGTTGTACTTGTATTGTTATTGGCTAATCAGCCTAGCACTCCCGTCTACTGGCAGCAGAAGGAATTAACATGGGACAATAAACTAAAGCTAGCTTTCCCCAACATGCTAATATAAGCACGCATGATCTTAAAAACAGAAAGAGACCTCCAGAACTCTACCTTTGATGTCACAATTTGAAACGGATTGTTTTTGGGTCATAGGAAAAGCGCCTCGTAAACAGAATCAATGAATTAAGTTAACCCCTTATACTTTGGGCCTATTTTTCCAAAAACGCCTGAAAAAATGAGCCCCATTTCAAAGAGAAGCTGTTTCTGAACCCTCTGGAGCACAGACTATTGGCTGGAGCCTTTGTG
Source organism: Chaenogobius annularis (assembly GCA_015082035.1). Taxonomy (NCBI): domain Eukaryota; kingdom Metazoa; phylum Chordata; class Actinopteri; order Gobiiformes; family Gobiidae; genus Chaenogobius; species Chaenogobius annularis. The sequence goes on along the minus strand of BJKM01000446.1, from coordinate 911,625 downwards.
AAGCTGGGACTCTGTAGTTTTGGACTCTGATGTCTGTTTTACTCTAATCATAAGTAGAAACAAGCTCTGCACTGTGGAAGTAAGATTTTAAATCTCGCCTAGATTTTCTTTGTTAAATATATGAAGGAGTAAAGCTGTTTTTTGGAGGTGAGGACTGACTGACACTAGTTTTCGCATTTATTAGGTTTTGGCAATTCTCTTTTAAAAGCTGAAGGTAAATTCACTAAAAATGAGTTTTAGGGACTTGTAATAAAGCAAAAAAGTCCAGACGGACTTTAATTTAAATTTATTTTTGGGGTAATTTTTTACTTTAGGAGTACAAACTGACCCTGATGCTTCCCAGAATGATTGATTTGACTGGAAATAAGAGGGTTACAGCTTTATTTTAATGTACAGCAGATCAAGCAGCTTGAGAGTTTTCTTTTAGAAGATGGTGGAAAAATGGAAAATCTAAAGAAAAAGTCCTCCTCCTTTTTAAGGGGTTGAACATGAATGAATTTAAACCATGTTATAACATGGTTAAAAGCTCAAATAAGCACATTTTGTACATGTAATAATATGTGTCCTTTAATCCATCTGCCCATTGCTTTGATTATCTAGATCAGTGGATCCTAAAGTGGGGGTTGGGACCCCTCGGGGGGTTACAAAGCATGAGCTGGGGGTTGCAAGATGATGTCAAGATGTAATGTTAAAATTATGACACATTTAATCTCTTTTTTGATTGAAAACATCTATTGGTGAAACATCTATTACATTTTCCTTTGGGGGTCCCGGGTTTGGGAACCCCTGATCAAGACCAAGACCATTAATGCAATGTAACATACAGTGACGTGCATTCAGGGGAGGCATTATAAACCCCCATTCCCTGTGAATCCAATATGGAACAATATGGCGCAAATCCTGCGTTTTGAGCGGCGGACGCGGCTTGACTTGGGCGCAGCAGAAAAGTTGGACAAAGCTGAACTTTTTTGTGGCAGACGCGGCGCAGCAACCAATCAGAGATTACGCTACAGTGACGTACCTACGCATTACCCGGAAGAAGGACCAAAGCAAATCCCAGACATATGAAAAAAATCATCCAGACGCAGCTCTTGGAGCAAATAATGATATTCACTAAACTCTGTTCACCTCTGAAGTATCTGCGGGACCCAGACAAGCCACCGAGCCGATTGCCTCAGTTTTTGGACTTTGTCAAGTAAATACACCAAAGCCATTCTCTTAACCTGAACTGCCATAGGACACAACTCCTCCACTGCGCCGGTGCGTTCGCCACCTTAAATAAAATATGTCCCATGTTTGTGTAAAGAATGCTGAAATGAGATACATAGCACAACTCATTGTCTGTTGTTAATTGACTTATTTTGAAGGTGCTCTTTTGGGTTCATTTGCATTGGTAAATCTGACTCACTAGGCATGAACCTCACTGCACGTCACTGGTAACATCCCAAATCCCTTGTTTGTTGTGGAACAAGACATATATGGGCAAAACAGGCACAGCTTTTCAAAAATAACTCAAAACTGAATGTGTTGTCTGCAATCCACTGCAAGAGGGGAAACCATCTCAGGGATTGTGCCAATCCTAAAACCATAGAGAGCAACTGCATCGTTAGACTAGAGATACAGAATTGTTCTCATTGTCTGTAAATTGGGATGAGGGGGCATACTAACTCTCTCACACCTGGGATACAGGTCTGATGGTGGACTGCAGATGGCGATGTTATCCTACTTCAAGTAAATCTGACTAGACACGTCACAGACATGGCATTTCTGAAGAAGGCAGTAGAGCGCTTGCCTGGAAAGAATGACAATTTCTCTGTATTTTTCTGCAGATCGATATCAGTCAGGTCACCGTTTTCATTTCAGTGAGATCAAATGGCTGTGATTGACTTGTGGATTAGTTAATCAGGGACATGCATAGTCTGTCCATATAAAAACAAATATGGCTGCTTACGAGGAAAAAAAAAAAATCACAGTTACTGAAAACATGGTGGTTAATCTGAAAATAAGTTTGACTTTGTTCTAAATGATAGATAACCAATGAGCTCCTCTGTTTCACATGCATCACTGAAAGAAATGGCTCTGATTCTTTGAGTTGGACTTGAAGCATGTGTGACCAGACTTACTCTTTTTAAAGAATTGTGAAGTGTGTAGAGAGTGCAGCCGAGGTATGACACACAGACAACCATTCACTCGCACAGTCATTCACTAAGGGCAATTTAGAGATACCAATTTACCTAACACATGCATGTCTTTGGACGGTGGGAGGAGGCGGATTAATCAGAGAACCCACGACAACCACCCAGAGAGATCATGTCATATCTGGCCCTGGCACCATGATCTCCTTACGGGGAGGCTGGAGCACTAACCGCTCTACCACTGTGTGTTGACACAGTACTGCAGTGTTGACAATGGCTCAAAGCTTTTGCAAGAGCTACATTATATTGGAGCAACTCTACACACAACACGCACACAACTCACAATGTCACTTGTAAAAGTTCAAGTCTTATTTCAAGTAGCAACTTTTTGGCGAAGATGACAGCAATTGTTGAAAAAAAAAGTACGCCAAACTGAGTCAAAATGGAGGCTGTATTAGTGCGCTGCTTAACTTTCTCAATCTGAACATCAGCCAAACAGAGCAAACATATGAGAGCTAACGCCAGGGGTACACTGACTCCGGTCCAGGTCTGCGGAAAGAATCTGCAAGAAATCTATCTTTGCCAGAGGCCCCAGCAGTGTGGTGCGGCTTCCAGGTCATTAGATGAATGTTCTTGGGCGAAACAACGTGAATCTGCATAGCGTTCTTCAAAAACGGACTGCAGTGGACTGGAGTTGGTGTAACAGGCAATCTGAAAGTAACTGATGAGAGTCCTAAACTGCACCAGCACAGGAGTCGGTGTACGTGAGGGGTAACTTTCACCTCCGGTCCGTGCATTGTTGTCGTCTGCAATCGGAGGCGGGTAAGCGTCAGCACTGTTCGGGCGGAGCTCAGCCTGCAGCAGATTGGCTCCTGCAGACGTACACGGTCCCTCGCAGTAGAACGAGCATACAGAGACGTAAAAGAGGTTCTTGCGGTGAGGCCGGAGTCTCTATATCCCCCCTATTTTATTTTTTGCAGATAAACATTAGGTAGTTCGAGATCAAAACGGCAAATTTCACTGAAAGTTTGCCGCCCTGCGAATGTCAGTTTGCACATTGACTCTTCATGCAAAACTCCCATTGCCAAGTCCCACCCTACGCTCTACACCAGGGCTATTCAACCTAAGGCCCGGGGGCCAGATCAGGCCCGACAAACAATCTGATCCGGCCTGCGTCCCATCTTCCAAATGTTATTATTTTAGCTTTTTTTTCTTGTTTTCTGGTTTGATTCCTGGTTTGTACAAGTTTAAACCTGGTGTGCTGTTTTTTCTGGCTTAGTCCCTATTTAATTCTGCTTTAGACCTGTTTTGGACCTGGGATAGACCTGGCTTGATTCTGGGTTAGTCTTGGTTCCGACCTGGTTTGTAGCCTATCCCAGAGGCCACAGCCCCCCCTGAGAAATCTGGCCCTCAGGAAAATTAAATAGAATGGCCCTCTCCCTTTTAGCTTGCCTCATAACATTTACCTGATTTAGCTTTTCTTGGACCTCTTCTTCTCTCCTCTCTTCTACCCAGCATTTCCCTGTGTCCTTGGGAGCAGATAATGTGGGTAATTTGAGTGAGCGTAGACCTCGGTATGACCCTGAGCTCCACGGCTTCCGTAGGAGATGGGCCTTTGCTGAGGCCCGAGGGCTGAATACCATTACAGTGCGTGGAGCTGTTCAAATTCATTACCACGGGATACCCAGTCCTGCAAGCGCCGGATATTCTTTAAACAGTCGGTGCACCAAGATTAACTGACCTCTGTGCACTGCTGGGTGGAAAAAGAAAAGTGTGGCTTATCTTATGTTAGCGTAGTGGAGCCAACACGACTTCAACTCTGTACAATGTAAGAGGAAGATTAGAGAATGCATAGATGGATTGTGCTTCTTTTAAAGAGTTGAACGTTTAAGAACAGACAATTTATACAAACCTTAATCCTAGATATGAACTTTGTAAAGAGAGTAAAACGGCTTCATCACAGGGCTATTGTAATAAAGTTGTACAAATGGCTTTTCTAAGCTGGAAAAATAAATAAGTATTAAAATGGATTTGGCACTTTCATTTCGCTCGTGTTCTCTAAGCACAAGTACTTGGAGCTAAACTGCGAGCCACTTGCTGCAATTATGACAGAAGTTGGATCGTTTCATTGGCAGGGGTTTACTAGATTTTGTATGAGAGTTGTGGAAAGTGGAGAAAACTTCATTTTGTTTCCAGTCAGGGCATGTTAGTTATGAGTTTCTGGGACTAAAGAGAATTGTTCTGATATGGTTTCACTACATTTAAACCGCCTCAGGGGCTTGGCTTCTACACATATGGTGCTGAAATGAACTGTCGTCCATTTAAAATGTAGGCGTATCTCTTTCTTTTGTCAAACACGAGCAGGTTCTGTTCTGCCTATCAGTTCAAAGTCATTCACAGAGGATGCCTTTAATAGAGCGTCTACAGTCTGCCCTCCGTGTTGCATTTAACCGACTCAAAGAATGACCTGTTTAAAGAAAGTGAGATCGTTCAGCATGAAAACAGAACTCGAATCAAAACCCAGGCATCAGACTCTCAAAGTTTCCCTTCATAAAGCAGAAATGACTACCTCTGCTGTGGGAGCGCTTGAGAACCACAAAGAATAAGTTTAAAGGGGAAAAAAAAAATCATGCAATGCGTTAACATGCCAATTATCCCACCCCTAGTTATAATAATTGAGTCGAACATTCATTTATAAAGTGAATTATTATGATGTGTTGAGGGTAGCTTTGTTCCCCTGCAAGAATTCCAAAGTTTCGAAAACCAATTTGTGTGGAGTGAGCGCGGGTCTGCAGAAAGAATCCACAAGGAGTCTATTTTTTCCGGCCATTGCAGTGGTCAGGAGCAGTTCACAGATCTCTGTGTTATAGCGTGAACCCCCGTGAACCTCCCCTGCGTTGGTCAAACACATCCCCCAGTACTTTGTAGTTGGTGCGCCAGGCAGTCTGCAAGCAACTCGCTTAAAATAGAAAGAATTGAGTGTAAATACGGTGTAATACTTGAGTGTAATTCTTTCTACCCCTATGGATTTTTTTTTAAGATTACAGAAAGTTGCACTGTCAAAGATAAAGGAATATTTAAGAGGAGATTTTTTTTCTACATTTGAATCAGCTGTGAGGACGCCCCAAAATTGCTCCTGCTGTCACAGGGACACTTGTCCTCTACATTTGACCCATCCTTCAATGCTGCTGCCAGATCTTGAGCTAGTCTTGGTCAGGACGACTGTAGCTGGAGGATTTGACCTTTTGTGCCCGGAAGAAACCCACCCAGACACGGGGAGAAACATGCAAACTCATCACAGAAAGGCCCGGGATAACAGTCCCATTGAGATGTAGCCTCTCCTATTCAGGGAGTCCTGGCTCTAGAGGGGAGGAGCCTGTTGTACATGTTTTTAGAGGTAGGGGAAACCAGAGCACCAGGAGAAAACCTACGTCAACACGGGGAGAACATGCAAACACAGAAAGGCCCCCACCAACAGGGAATCAATCCCACGACCTTCGTGCCGCCGTAACCTTTGAAGCCCCAGGTTCTCACACTAGGCAAAACAAGTGCATGTGTTTCGTGTCCAGATTTGAACCCGAACAGAAAGCATTTGTTTATAGGCCCTTTCATTATAGTTTGGAAAAGCTATTGGGTTTGAAATGAATAACCATGTTTTGGATTCATACTGTATATAATGCCATGAAACACCACACAGTTTTTTCAATTATCTTCTGAACCGTGTAAAAAGAGTGTTGTCGTGCCAAGGCATTAGCACTTTGTAACAATTGTTTCACTGGCATCTCATTACAAAAGGTGTCTATCTGTTGTTCTTCGCATCATCTGGTGTGACGTGTTTGAACTAATAAGGTGTCAGGAGTATCTGCGATAAAGAGCGACGCAGCCATGTGCCATGTGCCTGGCTGTCATCATCTGTCAAAAAGTTTTTATTCTGATAGGAAATCACACCATCAGAGAGAAGAGAAGGCTGCGGCGCTGAGAGGGTGAACAGACTGAACAGGCCTTTTGAGCAACACACCACAGTTCAAACAGACATTCTGCTTAATCAATGGTACCAGCAACGAAAAAGTGCTTAAACTTAGAGAAATGTTGGGTACAGCTACCATCAGGTACATCAGGTCGTCACACAATCCATGCATGCAGCTCCAAACTCCATGTTGGCAGGGAAAGTGGCAGAGAATTTACATTGACAATTGAGGTGAGATTGTGGATTGTTTTGCACGCCGGGATGTCGGGATGTACAGATGATCGAGGACAGAAGGAAGACGCATTTACAAAACTCCAGATTGAAGTGAATTCCTGCAACTTAACAGTGAACAGTGTTTAATTAAGCATTCATTAAGCTACAAATGTATTTTTGCATTGCTTTAGAGGCATTTCATTATCACTGAACCATTGTCTCAAAACAATTCAAAAAGTGTATTAAAGGTCTCTCATTTCGCACGAGAGTAGCTTCATCAGGAATCAGGATTTATTTATTGCCATTGTCAATGAACAAAATTCACAACATAGGAACTTGATTTGATGACAGATGCGACATGGAAAGACATGCAGCAGTCACCCAGGCAGCTGGTTTTCACTCTGCACCTGCTGGGATACTTAAACTCTTGGAAAATGAGAAAAGGTTCAGCACAAGCATAACAATAATACACAGTATATGCGTATATAATACGACACATATAATGAATATGTTTGCGCAAGGTCACGCGTGGAATTTTTCAGTGGTTTTGGGCCAGGGACACAAACAAGAGGGGAAGTAGATACCAGGGAAGTGCCGACGGCGATATGAAGGCCAAATATCTGTTTGTGTGTGTGTGTGTGTGTGTGTGTGTTGCTCTGTTTGGCTGGCTGTCCAGCTGGTCTCAAGGCCAGAGAAATGATCGCAAATGCTTCTCGCAAAAGACTCTTGACATAATTTACAACCTCAAAATGTTGAATATAAATTCTCAAATGAAAAAGGTAAAACTATTATACAACTCTTAAATGATAGTGCGTTAGACTGCCGTCATGTACAACAGCTTCACTTTCATTAGACCGCAACATCATTTTAACTGCCAATACCAGTAAACATTATAGTTACAGAGAACAAAATGCATTTCTCACAAACAACTCCGGGGACACTTGTGATTATATTAGAAGGTAGAAAGTACATCAAACGTCTGGATGTTGCATTTTTAGGGCACAATCTAAAAGCAAATGACGCTAATGTTTATTCTGATTCCTATTTATGCTGTATTGTGATTTACGACTTAATTTACAAAGATAAAATTCCAAAGTAAAAAAAAAAGAAGCTCATTGCCATTCATTGCCACGGTCTCCAACCAGCCAATATGCCATTCTCAGCTAATTTAGTCCCATGGTGAAAGAGCTGCCGTACACTTCCAAACAACAGAGCAAAACAGAGCTGAACTTTGTCGAGAGATCTGTTTGATGACAGTTAATAATTTGATAGTGATTAAGTGTTGAAACAAATATTTTTTAAGGAAAAGTCAAACAAATTTACAAGCGTCTGAATAGGTGAACGCTGTCAAAATATTCTCTTGGTTGTGGAAAATGGTACCCAGGGTAATACGAGTTTTCAAAGGCGCTGGACCTTATTTTTGCTGTCTTAAAATGTGAAAAAACAGAAGTAATTCACATTAAACTCTTTGTAATAGTCCGCGAGTGTCGCTCACTTACCTCATGCATTCTCAGCATTCTAAATATTCAGTTTGTTCAGAGTTTAAAAGCTCTTTTCATAACCCTCTGAGGCCAGTGCGAGTTTTGCCACCACAGTAAAGCTAACAAACATTAGCATGAACAGAATAAAACACTCTAACTGTAGCATGTGGTGACTTTAATGGAAGTGCAAGCAGACTTGGGCTGTTCATCAATATTTAGTCAAGGCACGGCAAATCGGTTTATCTGTAGAGCACAATTTGAGCACAAAGCAATTCAAAGTGCTTCACACAACAGGAAAAAATGTATTAAAATCACAAAGACCTGACAGAAATCACAAAATAGTTTAAGATATAAAAGAGAAGAGTGAAAATTCAATATTTTCAGTCAAATGCACAGCTAAACAAAACAGTTTTTAGCTTAGATTTGAACATTGTCAGAGTAAGAGGTCTGTCTCACATCTTCAGGAGTCTTTTATGCAGCTCTCGCACACACACAAGCTTATTGAGCTGAACTGCCATGGCCAAGAAATGCCAAATGGACTCAATAATAGTGATAAACTAGCTCTCTATGCTATTAAATGACTGCTTGTATTTCTAACTAAGGTCTAATCATTAGAAACATGAACAGAGTCTGAGCTACAAACAAAGACTTGTCTCTAAAAGTCCCTTTGTTGAAACCTGGCGCTGCTGTTGCTTCACTTCTCCTCTGCACATGCTCAGTTCGGGCAAAACCTGCAAACATCCAAGATTCACACAGGTTTATTCTGCAGGTTGAATGAGGGGAAAAAGGGCTTATTTGGAAATATTTCTGAACAATTTTAATATAGTTGTGACACACGATCATTTTAGATTTTATTGATCAATCACTGCTTGGCTTGATTGCCCTGGCCGCACGCCACTGCGCTATAATTAATTAGGGACAGAAGAAGTGCTGTGGTATAATTTTCACACAAATTGGCGCTTTTATAATGTGTCAAAACATATTTTACTGAATTACATGTAAAAATATCAGGTACAAAATAGTCTGGTGTTTAAAGGCTCATTTACAGCGGGTTGCTGTTTCGTACTCCTGGAACTTTTACAGTTTTTAATATGTCACAACCACAAACTGAAAGTGTCTTGGCATTTTTAGTGAGCAACACACAGTGGAACACAATTGTGGAGCGGAAGGAAAAGTATTCATGAATTCCAGATTTAAAAATAAATAAAAACACAACGTAAAAATAAAAAAACCTGAAAAGTGCAGTTTGCCCATTTTTCTTTGCAAAACAGCTCAAGCTCAGATTTGATGGAGAGCGTTTGTGAACAGCAGTTTTCAGATTCTGGGTTGGATTCAGGTCCTCCATCACAGTCTCAAGTCTTTTGCAGACGTCAACAGGTTTTCTTCCAAGATTGCCAATCTTCTCTGAGCAGCTTCCCTGTCCCTGCTGAAAAAAGCAGCTCCACAGCAGGATACTGCAGCACCATGTTTGACGGTGGGGATGGTGTGTTCAGGGTCATGTGCCCTCTCAGTTTTGCTTTTTGGTCAGAAAGTTCAGTTCTGCTCTGATCAGACCAGAGCGCCTTCTTCCACATGTTTGTATGTCCTCCACATGGATTCTGGCAAACAGGACTTCTTTCTCAACAATGGCTTCCCCTTGCCTCTCTTCCATAAAGGCCAGATGTGTTGGAGCGCACGACTAGTCCACCTGAGCTGTGGACATCTGCAGCTCCTCCAGAGGTACCATGGGCCTCTTGGCTGCTTCTCGGGTCTGTGCTCTCCTTGTAAGTTTTGGTGGACGGTCATGTCTTGGTAGGTTTGTGCCGTACTCTTTCCATTCCTGGATTGTGCGTTTTTATATCCTAACCCTGCTTTAAACTTCTCCACAACTTCATCCCTGGACCTGTCTGCTGTGCTCCTTGGGCTTCATGATGCTGTTTGCTCCTCAACATGGTCATAAGAAACTTCTGCGGCCTTCACAGAACAGATGCATTTCTCCTGATCAGATTACACACAGGAGTCAACAATCAGTCTTTCAGAAATCATCAGGAAACTTCTGACTGCAACTGTCCACCCCGGGGAAAAGGGGCTGAATACTTTTGCACATCGCACTTTTCAGTTCTAATTGAAAAAAAATTGGGAAATCATGTATAATTTTTCTTCCTCTTCACAAGTGGAATTAAAACAGAATTTTCCAAATTTGTGATGTCATAGTTAGCGCTCCAAAACCTTCTGCGCTGTCTTTTGGGCCATAAATCATCACAAAAATGACACTGGGGCTCTATTCCCTCTAGGCCAGGCGGCTGCAGTACCGCAGAGTGACCACTAATCAAACTTGGGCTGACATTAGAAACGGTATAAAGTATAAATGTAGTGACAATAACTACACTTGGAACGCACATACTCCTGGTCCTGTTGTAATCCCGGTTTAGTCTTCATCTAGTCCAGGTTTCGTTCCAGGTTAACTACCACTTTTATGTGGTGTTTGTAGTGTCTCCGAGCCAAAACAAGCACATTGAGAATCATTGTTGCACCCACCGTCACTGTAGTTGTGATTTTCTACAAACAACAAGCTAGAGATGACTTTGCAATTTGTTTTATGGTCAAACATGCAAAATTAAACTGAAGTCAAGCCTGGGAAGTAAATGTACAAATGAGTAGTAACGATATTATTCTAAAAATGCGTTGTGGTATCTCCGAAAAAACATTGTAGCTTGTTATTGTATACATTTTTAATAGACACGAAGAGCTAAAACACTTTGCGACCTGAACATTCCTCTGTTTTTTGCAGTCTGAGTTGAACTGCTGCTGTAACATTGCCTCATGTTGGCACTTACCCAAGCAAAGGGCCGTGCGTGTGTGCTTGTGTGTGTGTGTGTGTGTGTGTGTGTGTGTGCATGCGCGTGTGTGTGTGTGTGTGTGATGAATGAAAACGTTCCTGTCAGATTTATGCCTGTGTTGAATCCTCGTCTGGACCAGGATAATAACGATAAACTGGCTAAAAGGAAGATTATCTGGGGATTGTTGCATTGATCGTGGCTTTAAAATAAAACCTGCGTGGGGGATTTTAAATTAAAGGAGACACATTAGGCTTTTGTATGCTACACAACCATAATCTATGACACCACTGGATTTATATTTAGTATTTTGGACATTTTAAATCGCAATATTGATCTAAAACGAGGTCCCTGGGTCGAAAACTACGGCGCTTTGTTGCCTGCCTCTTACGGCGTACGGCACCGCAAACGCCATCACAAGGGCCTCGCTGCTGGACCCTGCTCACCACCCAGACTATGGAGAGCTGCTCCACTTATTCTAAAAGATTATTTTTTCATACATTTTCGAGCGCTCACATGCAGTCTTCTTCAGAGTGAAAAACAAACTCTGGTAAAAAAAAAAAAAAAAAGAATCTCGTTGAATATCGAACCTCACTGGACTAAAGTTCATGTTTGCAAGTCCGTGCGTTGTTTTTTGTTCCGCAGTATGGCATTAGACTTAGTTATCACCGTAGAGACAAGTGACGCCACCAGATGAAGTTACAGTGCAGGTCTGTGGAGAGGTGACCCGGCTCAATAATGCATGGTATTTTTGAGCATTACAATTGTAAATGCATAATGCAAGACTGGTAAGTTTAATGCCAGTCTGTGGGACATTGCATCTCCATGGAGTCAAGCAGCTGGTGGACGCTCCGCTAGAAAGGTCGCATAATGCATCTTTTAAGGAGGAAGTAGGTATTTAAGATAGCTCTCTTCAAGCGCTTTGGCTAGGGGACCAGATTTTCCAAATTTAAAACTGGGTCACATCCGGGTTTGGATGGGGAGTAATGATAAAATTGTAAAAAGCGTGTGTAATGATGTACATTTTTACGCACTCGGTCCATCCATGGCTCATTCACTGCTCAGCTGTGAGTCAGTATATAATCTTGAGAGTGCATTGTTTGTGTTTTGGTTATACTAATGCCAGATTTTCTCTATTTTGGCTAAATAAATGGCAACACATCCCTCTTTTTGTGTTGGCAGGTCTCAAAGTGGTCAAAAAACTGGACAAATCAATGGTTTGGGATATAACTGCTGGGACATGGAACACAGACGCTCAAAACTGGGACTGTCCGGGTAAATGGGGACGCCTGGTCACCCTAGCTTTGGCACGTCTCTCGTAGTAGTCATGGGTGTTTGGCCACTAGCACAGCTTTAGAACAGCTTACTGCAGGGTGGACCACAAAGGGGAAACCAATCAGCTCTCATCCGAAAGCGTCATATAGAGACTCACAAGGCTCATTCTTATAAGTTTGCAGTCTATATAGTGTTTTTACCATCTAAAAAACATTGCCAAAATCAAAAGTATAGTCTCTAAACCAGACTTGGAGAGACTTATCCATGCGTTTGTCTCTAGTAGATTAGACTACTGTAACGGCCTGCTCACTGGCCTCTCCAAACGAGCTGTAAAACAGCTGCAGTACATCCAGAACGCTGCTGCTCGGGTCCTGACTAGAACCAGGAAGTACGATCACATTAGTCCTCCTGTGCTCAGGTCTCTGCACTGCCCCCTGTGGCTCAGAGAATAGACTTCAAAGCAGCTCTGCTTGTATCCAAGTCTCTCCATGGCCTAGCACCAAAGTACATCTCGGACATGTTAGTGTCATATGAACCATCTCGGACTCTGAGGACCTCAGGGACCGGCCTCCTGCTGGTGCTAGAGTCAGGACTAAACATGGGGAATCTGCGTTTCAGTTTTATGCAGCTAAAATCTGGAACAGTCTTCCTGAGGATGTGAGACAGGCCTCTACTCTGGCAATGTTCAAATCGAAGCTAAAAACTGTTTTGTTTGGCTGTGCATATGACTGAAATGACTTTTCTTTGCACTCTTCTCTTTTAAGTCTTAAACTATTTGACGGATAGCCTGAAAATGGCATATTTAAATTTCTTTAAATTAAGGTTTTGTGATTTCTGTCATGTCTTTGTGATTTTAATGCATTTTATTCCTGTTGTGTGAAGCACTTTGAATTGCCTTATGTACAAATTGTGCTCTACGAATAAACTTGCCTTACCAATATTGACTGCATTAAAAGAATTCATTTGTGTTGACAGTTAGGAGTAAAGGTTTAGCTGCCAGTTTTCAGTATCTACAGTCTTTTACTATTTAGGTCACCAGTTTGTTATGTTTACAAGGGATTTTTTGAAGCAACAAGCCAATTATTTGAACAGCGTTCTTGCCGTGTCTGCCCACCTCTTGTACTACTATTGAATGTTTCATGCGGCGTCCTTCAGGTCTTCTCAAATCCATCTGAGCATGTTTCCCTCCTCTCAGTGCTTGTTTGGAGTAATCCTGCGTACTTCCACTCCCCCGCCTCCTGCACTGGGTCCATCTCCATGCGCCGTTTAGGCTTTTGCACATAAACCTCTTTGTGGCTCTAAATGCAGATAGACTGTTGCTAATGCTCGCTTCTCTCTCACCGCTGACGTCACCTGACTCCCGAACGCCCAGGCAGAGCTGCTGGAGTGCTCCGATCACAGGCAGGACTCCTGGTGTGAAGTTCTGCTTCATTTATCCCTTGATGAATTCATCAGCCGTGCAGTGGCTCGCTGTCTTCCTGTGAATCCCTAAACAGAGCGCATTAGCATACATCTGCATAGAGCTGTGAGGAGGCGACAGTGTTCACCAGCAAACCCACGGCACAGGCTTATACTTCAGTTAGGTACTCCCGGCTTGGATAGAGGTACAATATTTAGGAGTTCTGGTCCGTTTAAAGGTTCTTGATGAGATTTCAAGAAGTGCAGGGATTTTCTTTTTTCCCAAAACATTGTTCCCTCATCAAAATATACCTGGAGTTGTATTTAGCTTCATTCCCACTGATTAGTCCTGTTTACGAGGTTGTTTCCCTATGAGCCTCAGAATACACTCTTTCATAATATTCCTCTATATTTAATAGGCCTGAGTAGGATCTTTAACTAAAACAAAAAACAAGCTATAATTAACAAAGAAACTGATATTAAATCAGGGCTATTCAACTTAAGGCCCGGTTTAATTTGGTTTGTACACGTTTAAACCTGGTGTGCTGTTTTTTCTGGCTTAGTCCTTATTTAATTCTGCTTTAGAACTGTTTTGGACCTGGTTTAGACCTGGTTTGATTCTGGGTTAGTCTTGGTTCCGAACTGGTTTGTAGCCTATCCGGCCCAGAGGCCATGGCCCCCTGAGAAATCTGGCCCTCAGGAAAATTAAGTTGAATAGCCCTGTATTAAATGATAGATGACAGTCTTTTAAATGGCTTAAAGTTGTTTGTGTAAATTAAATATTTTAAAGGGACGAAGAAACAAAATACATATGAAATTAACATTTACATTCTTATGCCATGTACTTTTAGATGCAATTTTCTACGTTGTTTTATGTGAAGAATAGTAATTTCTTCTAAAAGATAAAGTAAACGACGAACTAGTAAACGAGTAATGAAACTAGCGTGAATGATGCTAAACACACCTCCGGGTAACGTTTTGATGAGGAACAATGCTATAACATGGATTCAAGCTACAGCAGCAGTCATTTCTTCCACCAAAATAACGGATATAGTCTTTTTATGGACGGCAGACACCTGATAGATTTGATATAGGATGAGTTCCTCTGCCGTACCGTGGCTGGCTGCCTTCCTAACCAGAGCGCATTAGCATACATCTGTGAAGAGGCGACAGTGCTCGGTCTGTAACGGACAAACCCGCTCAGCACCTGGACAGCCGTCACTTCAGGAAGCTAAAAATACTTTGAATCTGCATTTCAAACCTCACTTAGGCTCCAGCGATATTGCACTGACAAACTGCTAATCATTGCGTTTGATGCTTTGCGTGAAGCGGAGGAGACGCGTGTCCATAGGCTGCAGCGAGGGAAGTGAGCGCGCCCAATCTGTCGGATCGCACGATAAATAAATAAGCGTGTTTATTTTTGCGACAAAGGCAAGGAATTAGTCTGAAAGATGAGAGGAGAGAAACGAGATGATATAATTACAGAAGAGAAAAACAAGACATAAAACTGAAGACAAAAGTGGTAATTTTTGAGATGTATATTCTAATTAATAGTGTCAAGAGTGATTGTACACATTAAGCTAATCAAGCAATGGCATAATTACGTTCGGCAGTCATTTAACTGACATCGTACGGCAGGGAAGCTCAACAAAACTGCAAAACTAATGTACACAAACAAAAAAAGTTATATATCTTTAAAGAAACAAGCTTTTTTTAAATAATAATAATAATAATATGAAACAAAACACAACACAACTTGAACTTAATATTGTGAAATTACTTATTTCCACTGTACAATATATATGCATGATTATGCTGGTATGTATCAATATATATGTGTAAATATGCGTGTAGGTGTGCACATATATCTGTATATGAAATGAATGATATTTTCTGGCCCGTAGGTTTTACTAGAGGAGAAGACAGTGTTAAATGGGAGATGAGAGAGAAGGGGGGACATCCAGTAACTTGTCGGAGACGGGAATCGAACTCACAAAACTTCGGTCGTGTATTAAAATAAACACACAACAAAAGGATAACAGAAAAAACAGCTGGATAAAAAAAAAAATACTTAAAGTGCGTATGACACGTTTAAAAAAAAAAAAATCTAATTTTGACGTTATTTGGTGTATTTATACGTGTTGTACATATAGATTATAGTTTTACACCAGTCGAGTAAGTAATTGTGGAGAAAATGTTAAAAAATCTGTGGAAAATGACAGGAAGTGACATCACACTAGGTACACTCGTTCCTGTCAAAATCTATGCATAATTTACACACAAAAAAACAAACTTTTTTGAAATTCTGAACATTAATTCAACAAAACAAAGGTGTTCTTTCTATGGTATTTGTCAAATAAAAAAAAAATTGACATATATATTTTCATGTGCACAGTTTGCATGTTCTTCCCGTGCCCCGTCGAGTTTCCTCCAGGCACTCCGCTTTAGGGAATGTTATTGAATAAAATATCTGATAATTGGCTTGCTTCTGTGGCCGATAACTGATATTCAAGAGTTTAAAATCCATAGCAACCCACAAATCTACATTACATTACATTTTTCAGTTAAACAAATGGAATATGATTATATTTAAGAGCTGACCAAACATTTTGCTTGTTTTTCTCCAATTTCACAATTTTGACATTGTCACTTCCTGGTTTGACATAGCCAGTAAATGTGGCATAGGTAGAGGTAAATCCACAACCGTTACTTAGCAACCAGATTGTAAACAAGGGCCAAAGTCCTTTTAAGTCGTACAATAGTTACTGCAACTTGACTTATGTAAAACTATGATAAATAATTAACCTCAGGGATTATCTCACCAAACAACATCATCTTTAGACAAACATGAGAACATTCAGTCACAGTCATACAGGCTTTGAGTAGAAAAAAAGACAAAAAATAATAACAGTGGGCATTTAGCTGGGATATTAAATAATTAGTTGCATTATTGTGTAAACATGCAGAAATATGTGTTGCCTAATTGTGCTGCTATTTTAACGTTTACTCATTAGTCTCTTCTGTTCGTCAAACCTGATTTACTGAGGACCACCAGGACACAAAGAGATGGAGTATGGGCAAAAAATATTGGTTGTTTTTTTTTGTTATCAGCCGATTCTGACACTGGAATCGATATATCGTCCATCCCTACTCCAGTTCCTCCTTAACCTAAAAAAAATGCCAAATGGTGAAAATCCACCAGCTAAGGAAGTCTTGACTAGACGTGTGCCAGAATATCGATATATCGCAATACTAACTTTGATGATACTGTATCTCGATAAATCTTTGTATATCTTTATCGATATATCGCCACGAGTCATTTTTGGTATAATTTCCCAAAATATGTATATATATTGTGACCGCACTAGAATGTTGTTGCTTGTTTAAAGGAAGGAAACTTGTTCACGCAAAGTATTTGACATTTTGACTGTTTTGATGATTCAAATTTGTGTTTTTCATCAAATTTGTGTTTTTTTCATCAAAAACGCTAGTATTTTGAAATGAACCTGAAGAACCTGAACACACAAAAGAACATCACAAGTGTGCAACACGAAGACGTCTTTTTAACCTGGCGGACGTCAAACTTGGCGCGTCAACTGTTGCTCGGGGAAAGTTAATTGTTAGCCTGTCGACCCTTCATTTCAATGGGAGAAAGCACATTATGTATGCACCTCTCGCGCTCGATGTTTCCGCTGTGCTTCTGCATTTGGAGGTTTGTTGCTTCTGGCGTCGACATAGAACCATCAAAAACATTTCCAACCCGGGAACGATGCAAGAATTTTGTTTGTCTACAAGCACAGCCCGCTCCGAGACACGGTGTAGTTCAGAAAAATACATGAGGAATCGTCGGTAGAAGGGTGCTACAAATCTAACGTGTTTTGACCTGGAGTGTTGGCACTTTCCCACACCGGCGGTAACAAGGCGGCGAACAAGAGAAGAGCTGCCGGATTGAACACAGAGGAGGCACAGTGCAACCTTTCATCTGCGCAGTGTTTATTTGTTTTTCTCACACCATTATCCTCCTAGAAAGCAGAGCGCAGCAACATATGTAATATAAATGCGGAGGGTAGGAGACGGGACTCGATAGAAAGTGTTGTTTGTGAAGACTGTAGAGAGGATTGCACAGGGATGAGAGTGGATTTTATTTCTTGGTTTTTTTACCGCGGCAATTCGAGTATGTGTTGTACTTGAATTTTGTAAATCATTTTTTAGGTTTTTCCGCACCTATATTTTCATCATCAATCATCATGCAGACCAAAACTGCACTTGCGACTAGTATGACAGTGAATGAGCGAGGGTGAATGAATGAGGGTTAAATGCATCATTGCACTGATGTTTTTATGAAGCGGGATAATGTCTTAAATTATTTTGTAAATGTGTTAGTGTAGAAAAGCCCAACAAGAGACAGGACGAGTAAATTGGAGCTCGATATACTCGTTGAGCTCGTTTGTTTTGTAACTGTCCCTACAAAATGCATAAATACATAAATAAATATTCAAAGTAAATTCAGTTGAGCTCAATTTGTTCTATAACCTTATTTTTTCTTCAGTGTCACTTTTAGCCAAACTGAGGGGGAAGCAAACAAACGATGCACATTATCTTCAATTTCTATAAATGAATTAAGCGGTTGTTTGGTCAAAAGATTATCGCTTAGTATAGCAGTTTAGGAGTATTTTGTCGCCAATCCAAAGGTGGGCATGTTGATACCTTCGTCGACAGTGCATACTCGTATTGTCCATTTTATGATGCCTATGAATGTAGTAGTGTGAATAGTGCTGGGTAGTACGGTACCAAATAAAAAGGTACTACTGGTACTGAAAGAAAACTGGTCCTGAAAACTTGGGCTGAAAGAACATTTTTATTTTGATAATATGTTTTGATGCATATAGAGTCCTGGGAGAGCGCGTAGAACTTTGATAAGCCACAATATATATTTGTATATAACTAATGATGAATGAACAATCACTAGTTGTTCAATGATTAATTAGCAGTCCACTTTTCTTTTTAAGGATTTATTTCTTAGACAGAACAGTTGAATGGGGATGACGAAGGGAGGACATGCAGCAAACTGGCAAACGTTGAGCCTGGCACATGGAGCCTGGCATGTGTGCTGCCGCCTTAACCACTCTACCACTGGGCAGCACAGCAGTCCACTCGTTGGCTGAATGACATTGGGTTAGTTCAGTGTTTCTCAAACTGGTGCACAGGGCCCTCTGCAGTTTGAGTATTTTCTATAATTCAGAGACAACGTTTTTTATTTTTGTCCTCCTTTGTATTCGTAATTATTTAGAATGACTTTTATCCATGGTTTAGTCTCATCTTAGACCATGTTTAGGCCTGATCTATATCTGGTGATACTCGCAGAGCCAAATGTTAGCTAGGTACTTGTGACAGTATGGGTTAAATGTGTGGCCAACCAGTAGGCGGCGCCACCCCTAGTATAAAAGTTCCCCAGACCATATCCTCTCTCTCTATCGCTGATCCGCCTTTCTTCCGCTTTCCAGACAGTTCCATCTGCTGCTGGGTCAGGTACAAATATTACATCTCATTCAGTGATTCATCATTTTTCAGCATAGCAAACTCTAATAGACCTTCTCTGTGGTGTCGCGATGTGGCGGAGAGCCCCGTCATGGCGCCTTATCACGCTGTGTGCTGGCTGCAGTCCCGGGGCCCCTCGTTGCAGCCGGTTGGTCGGGTCGGTCACGTCCCCTGCCGCTGAAGCTGCTGACTAAGCTGGTCCGTCTTGGAGAGCGATGGCTCATTGTGGATGTCTGGGACGTTGGCCCTGCCGTGGTCTGTTAGAACAGTGCTCTGTCCTGGGATAGCTAAAACCTTTCCGTCCTTACTTAAGGCTCCGGGGTTCAGCGGTACAGCCACCAAAACTGCTGTTTTGCCTTTTTCTTGTGTTTTAAACAACATGCTGATGCCTACTTCAGAAACTGTACGCTTACAAAAGAACTAACTTGTGCGGATGAATGAAACCTGTCTCGAAAAGTACGGATCTTAATGCCATGTTCACCTAACTTACCTGTGCACCTTTATGTTTTATTTTTCCCGATTCAATTCCAGTGGTGTTGTTGGGATTATTTTATTTAGCATAATTTACAGCACGATCTCCCACTCGCCACACGATCACATACTTAATATTACAAATCGAGCGAGATGATCAACGTTGGAAAGCTAGTGCTCGGCATAAACTGCTTGCATCAACCTGGCATAAAATCTGAAGGGCTGTAGTTCTCCATATCCTCGTATATATAAACATCTCCTATGAAAATGTTTAAGACACGCGCGTCATTAATCTTAGTTTTTATCTCTTTCCAGCCGCTTTGACTTGTAACGTATTCCCTCTCTCAATCTGTTTGTGCACAGCATGAGCCCTTGCTGTAATATTTACCCGAATGCCTGCTGCTCATCCGGAGTGTTTTTCTATCCGACTAAATGAAACCCTGCCGTTCCAGCTCCGACACTGGATAGAATATGTCCAATCCTGTCTGAGTATATCTCCATTTCATCTTCCCTTGTATCTTTTCCATTTTGCGCCGTCTGGATTTAAATTTCCAAAAAAGCGACTTAGCTAAAAGTGTCTGGTCGGTAGCAGCTTGGGGATCAGACTTTTCGTTTCTCTACAAAGACCCACACTTCAAAGCACTGTGCATATCTGGGCCCGGTTTTGGAAGGGGCCGATTGAAGTCCAGAGGGTCAGATGGTCAGGGACGTAATGAGTCCAATCACACTTCAAAGCAGACAGACTCATTTGGCTGCTCATCGCCAGGTTTCTCTGCATAATACAGCCTGTGCTTTTACATCCAGACCTATTGGAGAGGATACTTTGATTTTTGTGCCTCAGTAGGGATGTCACAATTATTGGGTTAATCGATAAGCGTGATTATTCAGGTCACAATATAACCAAGAACTAAAAAAAATGATATTCGTGACAATTTTAGAAGCAAAATGAAGTATTTTTAGTTCAATATATTGTCCAAAAAACAGACCTAAATGTAAAGATTTTTGTCACATTTAACTTTATTTTGTCTGTCAGAATGGTAAATGTCGTAAAGCCGGTCACAAACTTGAGGAACACAAGTCAGACTACGGGAATGAAAAAAAAGATGTCACTGTTGTTTGGTCACAGACTCAGTAATGAAAGTGAATAATCATTAAATCGTGATGTTTTTTCTCACAATAATCGTAACTCTAACTATTGAGATTGGGACATCCCGATGCCTCAGTATTCCGATTTATTGTAAAAGAAGCACTTAGGTTTAAACTAAAACTGCTGTGTGCTGTCTGCATCTTATTATTGAACGGTTTTAATCGTCCACAAATCAGGAAGTGCGTTGTTTGCATGCTAGTTGTTGTGAGTGAGCGGGGTCAGCCCGATGTTCCCAGAGACCTGGGTTATGGTTTGGGTTAGGGTTATATGCTGCTTAATTATCTGCTGTAAAACCATACATTTATGCACAACTATGCTAGTATTAGCGAAGTTCCCCCATCCATAGAAAAGGAGGATAGGTGCCGGGGAACATAGGTACCGGGGAACATAGGTACCATAGGTACCGGGGAACATAGGTTCCAGGGAACATAGGTTCCGGGGAACATAGGTACCGGGGAACCGGGGTGTTTCAACCTGACAGTGTGTGAAAGTGTGACTAAAGTGAAAGCTAACGGCTTACAGAGTCCAAATACCAATGTTAATGGGCTTACTCATGTAATTAATACAAAAACATTACACATTGATCATGAAATAATGGATGAACGCAGATCACTCTGTGGCTGATACAACAACAAACACATTTCAAAAACGCTTCACTTAAGGGATGAATCAATGGTTTAGACCCTTTAGTATCCCTTTAGACAAGAAGCCATGTTTTCTTAGACTATTCTGATTAAACTGCACATATGTGTTTTTCTTATAAATGTGTTTAATATTTTGCTATTGCTATTTTTTTACCATCTTATCTTATTTTTGTTGTTGTCTGTACATTGGTAAATCATGTTCATGTTATTCAACGATGGGCTCGGCATGACCTCTCCATGACAACCAAAATGATAATCCCACCACAACATAAACCCATATCCGGCTGCATGTAAACACAGTCTTACAAAGATTAGAACGTCTTGCATCAAAAAGCACTGTTTTATTCAAACCTTGAGATAAGCAGCATGTTTTCCTTGTGTTCTACGATAAGCTTGCATGTTCCTCTATCTGATCCCGGTGGCCTATCCTAACAATACGCCGTATACAGCTCTTGTGTTGGCTTGAAATATAGCCTTACCATCCCCTCCGTCAGCTGACAAAAGATAAGAGTAGCCACATCCTCTCTGGGCTCATCGTCGTCCCTGTCCTGATAACAAGGTCAGGTCCGCACGAGCCCCCGACACCTGATAGGTCCTCCAGCAGAGCCACTCCACTCTCCCCGGGGTGTACGGCTGACTCAAAACCAGAGGTGAAGATGAGAGCAGACAGAGAGACGGTAATGGCCAATACCAGATCCATTATAAGGCCCGAGCACATGTGGTAAACAAGTTCTGAGGACTGCAAGTGATACGGTCACTTGAAAAAAAAACAGCGTTGTGTGGTTCAGTGGAGGGCAGTTCGAAGAGGATGTTAAAAGGACAACTATTGAGGTGTTTAAAAAAAAAAAAAAGAAAAGTTTATTAAGTGGAAGTTTATCATAGGAGTGTTAATGTTAATGTTTGGCTAATGCTTTTAGAAAGGTTATGCAGATGACGATGCAATATTCAGAGTTTTAGCAGTAAGTGGCAAAATGATCTGTGACAGAGGTACATTTTCTCTAAAATGCAACAAATAACCTTGATAAAAGTCCATGACTTTAAATATGTACTTTGCATCTCACATCTAAAGCCTAGTTTTGCAAAAAATCTTTATTCATAAATGGTTCTATTTGAATGTGTGGATAGAATTCTGTCAGCTTTAGATAATAATGAATTTTCCATAGATTTGTCTGTAGACCTTTCTAAAGCTATTGATACCATAATATTCAAAAATAATGATATACATATGGATTGATGTGTAACTGTTTAACAACCAGAAACAATGTGTTTATGAACAATCATAAAAAATATATAATTCCATCTTCTTCCGCTTATCCAGGGCCGTGTCGTGGGGGCAGCAGTCTTAGCGGGGACTCCTACATTTCCCACTCCCCAGACACTGCCTCCAACTCCTCCAGGGGGATCCCGAGGCGTTCCCAGGCCAGCTGAGAGACATAGTCCCTCCAGCGTGTGCTGGGTCTTCACCGGGGCCTCTTCCCAGTGGGACATGCTCGAAACACCTCCCCAGGGAGGCGCCCAGATGCCCGAGCCACCACAGCTGGCTCCTCTCGACGTGGAGGAGCAGCGGCTCTACTCCAAGCTCCTCCTGTGTGACTGAGCTCCTCACCCTATCTCTAAGGGAGCGCCCAGCCACCCTGCGAAGGAAACTCATTTCAACCGCTTGTATCCGCGATCTTGTCCTTTCGGTCATTACCAAAGATCATGACCATAGGTGAGGGTAGGAACGCAGATTGACCGGTAAATCGAGAGCTTTGTCTTTCGACTCAGCTCCTTCTTTACCACAACAGTCCGATGCAACGACCGCATCACTGCAGACGCTGCACCGATCCGCCTGTCAATCTCACTCTCCATCCTTCCCTCACTCGTGAACAAGACCCCGAGATACTTGAACTCCTCCACTTGGGGCAAGGACTCTCCACCCACCCAGAGAGGGCAAGCCACCTTTTTCCGGTCGAGAACCATGGCCTCAGATTTGGAGGTGCTGATTCTCATCCCAGCTGCTTCACACTCGGCTGCAAACCGTCCCAGTGCATGTTGCAGGTCCAGGTTTGATGGAGCCATCAGGACAACATCATCTGCAAACAGCAGAGATGAGATCCTGTGCTCTCCAAACCGGACAGGTGAGGGTAGGAACGTAGACTGAGCGGTAAATTGAGAGCTTTGTCTTTTGACTCAGCTCCTTCTTTACCACAACAGTCCGATGCAGTGATGTATGTCGTTACATAAAAAATAATTCCAGAAACTATGGTGTACCCCAAGGTTAAATTTTGGGACCATTATTATGTTATTTATTGTATATGTAAATGATTTTGCTTCTATCTCTATTGCTATTTTCCGATTGCTATTTGCTTATGACACACATATTTTTATTTCAAATAGGGATATCAATACGTTTATTGTTTTAATTAAATTGTGACCTTAATCATTCAGAATCATTAAATGTAAAAAAGTCTAGTTTAGTGCTATTTGTTGGAAATAAAAAATACAATTGTGATCCAATATAAATGTACATAAATCGTGAAGAGATAACAAGAGTTTCATGGTGTATGAA
Organism: Chaenogobius annularis; assembly: GCA_015082035.1. Lineage (NCBI taxonomy): Eukaryota > Metazoa > Chordata > Actinopteri > Gobiiformes > Gobiidae > Chaenogobius > Chaenogobius annularis. Next base: position 887,989 of record BJKM01000446.1, on the reverse strand, counting down.
TTGATGATAAATTAGGTCAGAAAGAACATACAGAACATTTGTTTGGTGCAATGGGAATGTATTTAAGGAGGGCTTATCATCTGTCCTTCGCTCGGACATCTACATGCAGCACGCCGCTTTGGAGGGCCACAGACACGGAATCTACGCCACATAGCCTGGAAATCAAACCTTGCCTTTGACCAAACCCACCGTTTAATTGGCCTAATGCCCAGTGGCCAGGAGGCGTGTGGCTACGCTCTCGTGCCGCTGTGCTCTTCATTTCGTGTGTCCACTCTCAATTACTCTTTGGTAAATCATGTATTCAAACTGATCTCAACTGGAGCTTACAATTCGCTAATTCATAGCTCTGGCGTCTCCAGAGGTGTGTACGCAAACAATTATTCATGCTACGTTATTTTGTGTGTCGCATTTAAATGATTTAGGTCAAAATATTAACTGAACTGTTATTCATAGGACTGCTCCTGATGAGCATCTTCTTCTTCTCTTCATCGTGTCCATGTCCATCTTTATCTCTTAAATTGCGGCCACACAAATGGCAGTATTCTGGACACATTTTTGCACTTAATCTGTGGGTCAGTAGCTTAATTTAAAGTCAACTAAAGACAATTAATACTCAACTAAACAGCGTATATTGGCGCCAACATTATTCTCATCTGTTAGATCGAGATCATGGGTTCCTGGGGGGGCCGACGTAGCCTACATGTGTTGATTGGAGCTGCTGTCAATTTGCCCTTTACCACCCTGTTTTCTGCCAGTCTGCCTTGAGCATTACCACATAGGGAGCTGCTAATAGTGTTAAATTTTAAAGGGGTGATTGTGAGTGTGAAGGCGGGTGAGTGTGAGTTTTAATTTAAGGATTATTTAATTTAAATGAATGTTTTTGCAACATGCTCTTAACTAATTCATGAATGTAAATTGAAAGTATTTACTTTGGGTCTTAAGTTCTCCGTCCACCTACCTACATGACCGTAAACAGGGCTAATTATTTTCAGGTTCCCTGGACCAAACCAAACTGGTGTGGCGTCGTTTAATCTTGTAACCTTGTGGGTCCAGTGGTTAAAGTGTACTCATCCTAATTCCTATGGTTACCACGTTTGCAAAAAGATGACTAAACCAATTGGTATCTATATTACAGTTTGATTTTTCCCTATTTAACATAGTGTAATGTTGTGTGGGGAAGTACCTTCATTACTCATCTAAATCAAATTTATATTTTTTCAGGGGGAAAAAATAAGATTAGCAACATATTCCAAACCTGATGCTCCCTAGTGCACCTTTGTTTTCTGTGTTCTTAAATATATTTGATATAAACACTCTTTTGACCTGTACATTATTATTTAGGTCACTGCACGATTCTGTTTTGCCTTCCTACATTAAGCATTATTTTACTTATAATTATGAGTTCCACCACTGTGCCACTAGGCTCTGACGCTGCATATACCTTGCGAGCAGTTTTCAAATCAGTATCTCGGATCCTTATCATCGAATGGCTATAAAGACCTTCTACGAATCTCTGTCACTATCAGTGTACAAAACCAGTTTAAAACATAAGCTGATGATGCAACATTTGCATTGACCTTTAAAAAAGATGATTATAATTTAATGTAATGTAATGTGAAATGTCTCCCAGATGAGCAGAGCTTCTGCCCGCTGGACTGTTGAGTATAGCATATCATGCCACCTCTGGGTCCACTACATGAGAGTGACTTTCTGTGAGCTGGGGGGATACACTGCGTTTTCCCACCGCATGCCGAGCTCAACTGTCCGGCATTGCTTGGAGGCTCTGTGCCGTTGCCCCTTCTGTATAATCATCTGACTACTGTCTACTGTGGTTGTTCATGTTGGCACAAACAATTTAAAGATACAGCAGTCTCAACCTAAATATGACTTTATATCTCTGATCAACACTGTCCAAAGTGCCAGAAAAGTGCCAGTGTGTGATTTCAGGTCCACTGCCAGCGCCCTGTTTTGAAGACGTGAAGTTCAGCCGCCTCAGACAGTTGCATGTGTGGCTTTATTCAGATTGTGGTGCCAAGCTAATTCCAAATGTGCGTAATTTTGCGGCGTTTTTCAGAAGACTTTAACTGTTTAAATGTGATCGTCTTCATCCAAATAAGTATGGATCTTATGGATTCTTTCTTTTAACGTTGACCTCACTCTTGTCTTTGCAGGTATGGTGTCGTCAAATGCTCATGGCCCTTTTAAGATACCGGTCAGGATCACAAGGAGATTTCTGTTGGGGTTGTACTATCGTAACATTGGCTTTACCACTAGTATTCCAGAACCCAACACAGCGCTGGACTTTTTCATTAACGCATTTAATAATATTACTCATAACAATGCCCCTCTTAAAAGAATCAGGGTCAAAAATAAGAATAATCCTTGGTTTTGTCCAGACATCGTTGTATTGTCTCGAGAGCGTGAAGAAGCCTGGGCAGAAGCCACGGCAACCAAATCAGCAGCAGATTGGCAGCAGTTTTGTCATAAGTGCAATAAATATGTTTCTACTGTTCATAAAGCTAAAACATCTTACTACGTCAATACTCTCACTGAATCACAGGGCAATTCTGCAAAATGTTGGCAAACGGTTAAATTCTTATTCTTGTCTTTGCCAAATGAAACTATTAAAGGTTAAATTATTCTGCAAAAGATACAATACACGAGCATAGTGCTGATGATCAAGTATTTCCCTTAAGCACTTTACACAGTATTAAGAATTAAATATTTTTCTCTCTTTATATTCAAAAAAGTCCACTGGAGCTGACACCCTCGAACCTAAGTTGCTTTTGTTATCAGCCCAACTAATAGTCAATAGTTTAACTCATGTTTTTAATCTACAATTCAAATTGAAGTATCCCATTACTGTGGAGAACTGCTTCTGATCTCCCTTTGCACAAAGGAGGCCAGAAAGATGTTCTGAATAATTTCCGTCCAATCTCGAAACTATCCTGCCAAGCAAAACTCTATCAAGCCAGTGTGTGCTTTTTTAACCAAATATTCAATTTGAAATAACTACCAGTCTGGATTTAGACCATTGGGTTCAACACAAATTTTAAAAAATGGTTTGCAGATTACCTAAAAAATAGAGCTCAAGCTATTTCTGCTGATGATCCCCAAGGGTCTTTCCTTGGCCCACTACTATTCACAATTTATATAAACTCAATTGCTCACTATCTAAAACATCAAGCATCCACTTGTATGCAGATAATGCAATTCTGTATGCTAAGGCACCTTCTTGTGCACAAGTGAATCAAAATTTAATTCCATCCAACAAAACGGTGTTAATTTAAAATAGTGAACTAATTAAAGCAAAACAAAATGTATGCTGTTCTCCAAAAGACACTCTAGTAACCCAAAAAAGGTATCTATTCTTACGCTTGATGGTAATATGATTGAATAAGAACCCTTTTACAAATACTTGGCATCTGGATTGATAATAAACTCTCCTTCAACAAACCCGCACAAGAGCTGACAAATAATCTTAAAGCCAGATTGTCATTCTTCTTTAGAAATACGACGGGGTTTCCTCTTAATTGTAGAAAACAGTTAATCCAGGCTACATTTCTCTCAATTCTAGATTATTGTGATATTATATTTGCATTCAACAGCAACAGTGTTAAAACCTCTGAACTCAGTGTATCTCTCAGCTCTAAGGTTCCTTACAGGAGAAGGACACAGAACTCACCACTGTCAGTTCTACTCTAAAGTAGAATGCAATCATTGGATGTGAGAAGGGAACGGCACTGCCTTTTGTTTATTTATAAAGCTCTCATTGGGATTTTGCCTGATTATATTATGAAGTTTGCTGAACATCAGTGAAAGTATTTGTCGATTAAGACCTCAGGACTTATTTTAGAGTCACACAGAGTCAATACAGAGTTAGGGAAAAAATATTTCAGCCACTTTGCTGCTAGCCTATGGAACAAAATACAAAAACTTTTAAAATTAAATTATTTTATACATTTTAATTAATTCAAAGCCCTTGTTAGAGACTCCCTACATAACCAGTTCTCTTGTTTTACATTATTTTATCCCATTTTGTATTTGGGTGTTTTTAGGTATTTGTTCATTTTATTGATTGTTTTAATGGATGTTTTGTTTACATTATATCAGGATATCATGTGTTTATTTGCTTTATTTTGTATTTGACTGATTACCAATGAAAAGGAGGAGTTTTCTCATTTAGTTTCCCCCTGTAGAAATAAATAAGAAATACAAATTCAAATTCAAATTCTGCTCTTCTCCCTGTAGACAAACGGCTGCACCGCCAGCCACGACTCCTTAAAACTGATCAAGTTTGCGGACGACACCACCCTCATCGGGCTCATCTCGGACGGGGAGGAGTTTGTCTATTTGAACCACTCCCTTCGGGCAGGAGGCTACGGTCCAGACCAGAACCTCCCGCCACAAGAATAGTTTCTTTCCCTCTGCTGTTGGACCCATGAACACGTCTTAGCACCTTTCTGCACTACATCTGTAAATTTAACTGTAATTCTTGTGTACATAGTAATGCCTATTTTATTTTTATTGTATACTATAGTCATTTTAAATTGTTTCTTAATGCATGCCCTTTTGATTTAATATATTTTCACAGTTTATTATTGATCAGTCTTTTATGTTGCACCTTATGCCAAGACAAGTTCCTATGTTTGTGAATTTTGTTCACTGACAATGGCAATAAACCCTTTCTGATTCTGATTCTGAAAAATAAAACACAGCCTGCCCAGTTGGGTTGGCCACAGTGTCGTAAGTTCAAATCTGGCTCCTGACAATCCACTGCTTGTCATTTCCCAGTCTTAAATAAAGACTACGGACCCCAAAAAATCCTTTAAAAAAAAAAAAAAGAAAGAGGTGCACTCAAAGCTTACTCAAAAAATGTCCTGGATCGGAATGAACTGTCTCTTCTGCCGTTATCAAACGCCATTCAACGCATTTCAGAATCCTCTCCTGTGCAAACAAGTCCGATAGCTAGTCCGTAGTAAAGACTCCTGGGGCACTCCCCGGGCCAACTGCCACCATTTCTCTTTGTGGGCCGTTTAAAGACACGCATGACTAGGCCAACTGCACCTAAATTTCCCATGATGATAGATGGGAGAGGAATCACTTTACCTGCCGGAGCAAAACAACCACACAGGGATTTGGTTAGTTTTTACAATGCGTTGTGATGTTCCTATGCAAAAGAGCTGTATCCATGGGTTTCAGAGTGATGAAATGGTTATAAATGGTGAATAACCCTGAATATAGCATCTATAAACATGAAGTTGAAATCCACGAATATTGTGAATGGGCGTTGTCCAAGGGCACAACAACAGAATAACGATTTTACTTCATGTTTTATCCCAAATTAACGGCGCCGTACCTGATTTTGGAGCATGCGTTATGGATCCGAAGCGAACCCTGGTCCGATCGGAAAGGGTCTCAGTACGATTGAAAACTCAAACTCTGGAGCGTTTAGTTTGATTTGTTAATGCAAAAAAAAAAAAGAAAGAGAATGACGTGAGGGCTCAGGATGAATAGAAACTCCTGGAGCCGGGATTCAAAGTGAAGACACTGCGGCCGGCTGTACATGGTCCTAAACGAGCTTTTTTTAAAAACAGGTATGGAAATTATAAGGTAATTTTAGCTGCTACTTTAAATGTAAATGATCCATAACAGCAGTAGCCTTGTGTCCCATCGTTGCTCCTGCTGCTCTACTCCACTCCCACCCCTTCACTCTCCAAGTACGTGTCTCAATCACACTGTTTTAATGGCATTTCCGCTTGGTGAGGCTGCTTTATTAAGATTCTTCAGATCAGAGCACCAAGCTGGCGGAGCTCCCTGCCGTGAAAAACACAGAATAAGGACCCTACACGGGTAAAAACGTGATCATTAGCAGGTTCTGTTGTAAATGTGGATGAAAGTATGCGCCTTCTCGGGGGTCAGACGCACTCACCTGCTTCCCTGTGTTTATGCTCGAATCCTATTGTGAAACCGAGGGAATGACGGCAAAGGCACAGTAGGTAGATGTAACGGGGGGGTAGTAATGACATACAAGTTCAGAAATTCAGACAAGCGCCTCGCCTCAATGCATGTTTTTATGGAATTGTTTAGCCATTAAAGAACTAATATTATGCAGCGTTTGCATTGTTATTGTCCTTTAAACATGCCCTTTAGTATCTATGCTTTGGCGTCTCATGTTTTAGAACTTGAAACAACGTGTTTAAAATGAAGTAATATGGTATTTTAGTAGTCAGGCATTTCCTACATCAGTAATATGGTATTTTAGTAGTCAGGCATTTCCTACATCATGAATTGAGTTAGGGCTCTATCTACTGGCAGCAGAGGGAATTACAAAGAAGATTAAAACCAAAGCTAGCTATTTCTCGCCGAACGTGCTTGTGTAAGAAGTTGTAATCAATGTGTTTCATAGGCAGAAATGCTCAGAATGAGTCTGGTGATGAGGGACTTAAAAAACAGTACAGTAAGTGTATCGTGAATGCACCCTAAAGACCTTGTGTTTGTAAAACTTTATTTCAAATCACGTTGTGCTCAAAACAATTGGACTACAGCTAAAAGAGCAAAGTAAATCTGCCAAATCAAAATAACTGTGGACAAAAAAAAGGGAGAGCTGTATGGACTTAAATCCTTCCAAAAAAGTCAGTAATCCTTATGTAATCACACATTGCTGGCTTAAATCCAATGTGTTGTGTTGTTCCGAGGGGTGTAACAGTTGGGGCCCCTAGATGCAAACTACTTTTTTCAAACCATGAGCAGCAGAAAAGTAGTATTGTGTCCCAAAAGTGTAATTCACTGTGAATGTATATCAACAGTGTAATGATAAGATTAATTGCCCATTGTCTATCCATTGTCGCTTATCCAGGGCAGTACAATTAGCGTAATTGTACTGCATTTCCATCAAAATACAAAATTGTTATTCTCAGTACAACATCATTTGTGGAAAAGTTTGAGCACATAATAAAGTTTCACTGAGAATTACTTGTAAACCAACAATAATTGCGCATGTCTGCAGGAAACAATGGAAATAAAGTCATTCTTTTGTGCCCGCTGCTGTTTTTGTTTATTATAAAAGACTGGCACAGACATTCAAATTCAGTCCTGTGGGAGGAATATGTTTGTGGGAAAATATGTTGTTTTTCAAATAAAGGAATCAATCACTGGACGCCTCTGGGCTGATGTCTTTCATAAATGCCACTGCCATGTTTTTATCAAAACACTGCTTGACTTTAGAGTGGCATAAAAATGTCACCAACAAAAGTCAAAGTCTGAGGAGAAATGAAACCCTACTTCATCTGTTTGACGACCATTGTTACAAGTACACGGAAGAATCTGCCATTTTCAACTAGGACAAACACTATTCAGTTTAGACAGTTTCCAGAAGACTGACTTTCTTGTTAGACATAGATATGTTTTCTGAAAGAATGATCCAAATATATTGTCAATATTACATGCTCAGTGTAATAGGGTTATGGTACAGTACAATACAGTATATAGCTCGACAGTAGACGGACACAGCTAGTAAAAGTGAAAATACCAAGTGAATTTTCCCAATAGTTTTATCGAGGCGAAGGAACTGTAACTCAGTAAATTGCGTCTATAAAAGAAAAAGAATATCACAACATTTTTTTTTTCTTATTTTGAATTTTCTCGGTATTTTCTTTAAAGGATACAATATTATGCAAAATGGACGTTTTCTCATTTGTGAACATATTATAACATTGTTCCTTCATCATAAACATACCTGGAGTTGTATTGAGCTTCATTCACACTAGTTTTGACGATCCTGTTCACGAGGGCTTCTTCTCTGAGCCTCAGAAAACATTCAGTTTCAAATTTCCCAGCTTTGCAACGCAAATAAGAGGCAATCTGGAGGTTTCCTGTGCCGTTTTTAAGGCCATAAATCTTGTCTTGAGCGTTTTTGCTCTCTAACCACTTTCATTACAACTGCGTGTCTATTGTAGAAAAAGATTCAGTTGTAGTCATCTGGACTCTGTTGACTACAACTGAATCTTTTTCTACAATGGAACACTCCTGGACGAATGAGGGATTACACCGACATGCGTGTCTATATTAGCGTGTTAAGAGCAAGCTAATTTTTGTTTATTTCCCTCTGCTACCAGTAGACGGAGGGAACGCCTGATGTGTGCTTTTCAACACATTATCGTAAGTTGTAAAACATGTGGCGCCAAAGTAAGCTTACTCAAGAGCATGTTTAATGTGTGTCCTTCTTCAAAAATTCACTCTTACACCTTGTCTGTTTTTTGGTTTGAATATCTTCCGTTTGAATTGAAACGTAAAGCCTCTTCTACAGTTCTCTCTCAAATATTGCAGGCACGCTATCGTTTTCCATCATTCAGCCGAAGAGCCCGCGATTTTCTCCGACCAACTCGCGCACACTGCAGATGACTGACAGCTCCTCGGTGGCAGAACAAACAGACGCCACTACAGCATAAGGACTCTGCGGTTCAACAAAAACAGATTTCTGCTCATATTCTCCAAATCAAATCCCACTTTTTTTTTCTCCCCTTACTCACATACTGTACAAGTGCTGCGGGGACAGATTGTGAATGATGAACAATGTGCCAACGTTTTTTTTTCCATCCAATCACTCTAATTATGCCGATGTTCCCCATAAGGAGCTGACGCCTGGCGCTTCTTTCCAACACAACTTGACTGAAACGGGAAATTTAAAATGCAAATGATCAAATCTAACGGCACATCATACAAAATAAAGACACAGTACATTGTAATTGTAAATTGTGATAAAGATAATACAACGTGTGAATGACACGACTGAATTGACAGATCTATTCGCTGGATTGGTTTTGTCTGTCTTGCCAGTCTTTATCCTGTTCTATGCAAAGTAGGCAAAGTAGGGTGGTTTAAATCGGTCCATGGACGCCCAGAATTTGTATTAGTTTAATTAACTTACTAATTGGTTTATTGGATTATTCAGATTTATGTGGACCAGACCACAAAGGAGAATCTTTGGAGTTGGAGTTAATTTTGAGATTTGGGAGTGAATTGTGTCATTTTACAGATAAACTGTTTACAAGAGGTTCTGTCTGCCTTCTCATTATGCACAGATTAGAAGAGCAAACTAATAATAATCTTGGGACAAAAACATATTTAAACTAATCCTACAGCGCACAGGCCGAGGACAGAGAGATTTGGGCCGCTGTTTGCCCAGTAAAGTGTGCAAATCTTCTGCATTTGTTTCATCGTGCTTTGGTTTTGTGCAGAAGCTGTAAAAAAGAAAAAAAAAAAAAAACTGTGGATGAAGGTCCAAAGACGAAGCGCAGAGAAGTGTACAGTATGTTTGGATAAGAATGAATCACGTACGATGACAGATATCAAAAACCGTGAGGTGCATGAGCTGCAGTCACTCTGAATATACAAATAAAGATGGTCTCGATTTGATCTCGATATGACCTCAGACAATGAAAGGTCTTCGGTCTTCCCTCGGGACCCGGTGCTCTTGGCAAGGTCTTGGGCGGGATTAGTTCGATCTCGACTACTAAACTATTCGATAAAACACGCACTCTCTTCACTCTGTACCTAGACAGCACAACCATCAAGCAGGCTAGACGTTCATGCAATCATCCCCTCCCCCAAGGAAAAAAAAAAGTGCTGCTTTTGTCAAATTAAGTGCATTACAGTCTGGAGCAGATGTTGTTTACAGTAAAAATCCATAAACTCATTTACTGTCTCCCGCCGCATTAAGAATCCAGCAGTACACGGCGGTGTGGAGCGAGGCAAACAAAGACTCCTGGAATCATATTTATTTATTTATTTAATCCTGACTGTGCAACTTCAAAGTCCAATAGGCAAGTGTAACCAAGGTGGAGTTGTGTTTAGTTTTATTCACTGCAGCTCAGACTTCTTTTCTATTCACCTCATACCACCTCGCCCACTTGTGCCTATTTTTGCTTTTGGAATTTCCGGCTAAACTTGAATTACGCCGCGCTAACTAAAGCGGAGTGCGAGGGAAAAGTCTTGCTAAAATGTGATATGAAGTAGGTCGATTTGCGTGAAATTTTCAGCTATGTTCAACGGGTCGGCGCTGCATAGGCGGCTGCTTGAAACCGGCTTCGTAGTCTGTGTATAACTGGTTTTCGGTCGAGATCGGCTGCCCTATGTGAAACAAAACAGGCGAAAGGAGGGACACGATTCGTGGCAACTTCCGGCTTTATAATAAAGCCACACTGTGTAACATGCCAGCCATATAAACGGACAAAAACGACCCTGTCTAGTACGTGTTTTATGGACTGTGTAGGCTAGCAGGTCTAAAGCAGGTCTAAAGCAGGACTGAAAAGAGATTAAAGCAGGACTAAAGCAGGTCTAAAGCAGGTCTAAAGCAGGTCTAAAGCAAGTCCAAAGTAGGTCCAAAGCAGGACTAAAGCAGGACTTAAGCAGGTCTAAAGTGGGACTAAAACAGGTCTAAAGCAGGACTAAAGCAGGACTAAATCTGGAATAAAGCAGGACTGAAAAGAGATTAAAGCAGGATTCAAGCAGGATTTAAGCAGGCCTAAAGCAGGACTAAAGCAGGTCTAAAGCAGGACTATAGAAAGACTAAAGCAGGTCCAAAGCAGGTCTAAAGCAGGAATAAAGCTGGACTATAGAAAGACAAGACTAAAGCAGGACTAAAGCAGGACTGAAGAAAGACTAAAGCAGGACTAAAGCAATAATAATGCATGTCCAAAGTGGGTCTAAAGCAGGACTAAAGTGGGACTAAAGCGAGACTAAAGCAGGTGTAAAGCGGGTGTAAAGCAGGACTAAAGTGGGACTAAAGCGGGTCTAAAGCAAGACTAAAGCAGGACTAAAGTAGACTAAAGTAGACTAAAGCGGGACTAAAACTGGAATAATGCAGGTCTAAAGCAGGACTAAAGCGGGTCTAAAGCGGGTCTAAAGCGGGACTAAAGCGGGACTAAAGCGGGACTAAAGCGGGTCTAAAGCGGGTCTAAAGCAGGTCTAAAGCGGGACTAAAGCGGCCCTAAAGTAAACTTGGCCTCATGATGGACACGCCACCTGCTTTGTCACCATGAGTATTTAGTTGCTCCTCCTGGATTGTTCCACAGTACAGTAGGACTTCTCCTCACTTCCTCTCAAGATCTCAAATCCAGAAGGTGAGAAAACAATTAATTGGAGGCACAATACCGTAAATAATGACATTTAAAGGAGATATATGCTTTTTTCCAGGGTATTTATTTAACATAATTCATTGTAAACCAAAATATTTATCTACAACAGCCAGATTATAGAAACAGGTTCCAACAGACTTCCTAACGATTGAAAAATTGTTACATGACAGTTTAGAACACTACATGTATCACACCGACTGATCACATATACGTGCAGGGATGTGGGCGGGGATAGGGGGTAGGTGGAAATAGGCATTTTCTGAGCACTGAAGTCTCGAATTCAGGATTACTCAAATATACAGGACTCAATCGGATTGTAGCTCTTGAGTAAATGTATTAGTTGAGAAAACAAAGCTCATTAAGGTTGATTTAGCATAATACGTGTCCTTTAAAGTTAATTAAGAAGCCTGTCGTTTACAGTACAGACACCACTCAATACGGAGTCTACCGCGCAGAGACGAGGAGACTGTGATCTCACCAGAGCTTCCCTTTGTCTCCGGGCCGGTGACAAACTGACGCGGCCCCTGGCAAAAAGTGCAACCGGAGTGCCTCACAATTAGCACTGCTGCTGCTGCCGGTCGATGCCGCTACATTATAGATGAGCATGTTAATTGATTTGGCTGCAGAGTGCGAGTAGGTTTGGTTACAGTACGTATTTATTTAGCTGCTGGGAAAACGCACATGCTAAGTCCGGCTAATGTGAAGCCGCGGGGGGATTCGCGCGCTAACACAGGTAAATTACTGCATGAATTATCTAGCTGCTTTGTAAATATTTGGAGAGAAAACACCAGCTAGAAGTTGATGTCAAATTCTTTCTCTCTGAAGACCTGGATAGTTTTAACCACTTCTCTTTGCCCACACCTCACCTGTTAACAATACAAGCAGTAAGCCCACCTGCACATGTACTTCTAACAATGAAAAGGGAAATCCAATAAAAAGCAAAAGCGATAAAGAAACGAGGCGTTGCAATTCATGTCCAGATTGCGTTTGACGAAAACAGGAAGTTTCACCACAAAACCAACCTGCGGCAACACCTTCCGCACAACGGTTCCGCCTTACTTTTACAATTTACAAAAAATCAGGAAAGTACTAAACAATGACACATACTATGTCTAAATAAAAACTTAGTATTACTTTACCAAATAACATATATATGTAATTACTGTAAAATACCAAATAATAAAATAACTAAAAACAATGTGGTGACATATTTTAGGTGCACCACACTGACGTTTGCTTTTACTTGGTAATATTATTTTGATCACAAGACAGTACTCTTACTTAAGTGGTATAAAGTATTCATATTTAGCCAGACACCTTCCGGTTCCGAAGCGAAATACTCAACCCACTACACCCTTAAAGTTGATCAAATATCATTTTGATTCTCCAATGTTATTGTTTTAATTGTTATTATAATTTTTTTGGTGTGTGTTTATGTGCTAATACTTTCCTGTGAAACATTGTAACAGAGACGGGCACGTGCCATAGTGACATCGAGGTCAACATATGCAACATCTCTTTAATATTCGCTCCAAGAAGCCAGCAGAGAAGACAGAAACAATCAAAGAATATTGCTGCTCTTTCTCTGCTCCCTCTCTCCCTCCCTCTCTCTCGATCCCCCCCTCCCTCTCCCTCCCTCTCTCTCGCTCCCTCCCTCTCCCTCTCTCCCTCCCTCCCTCTCAGCTCGCCTCCCCCTTCCCCCTCTCGCTCCCTCCCTCTCGCTCCCTCCCTCTCCCTCCCTCTCGCTCATGTGCGTCTGCCTGTCGCTGCTACAGGAGTTCACATCCCTCCCTCCTCCAGTCAGAGCCGTCAGAGCAGACAAATACTGCTGCTGCCCCAGAGCTCTGCAGTACCCTAGACCAGCAGCAGTGCAAGGCCATAGGCAAAGTGCTGAGGGCGCACAACCACAGGATCCCAGCCCCGTCCCCGTGTGGAGTGGAATGGATAAGTTTAACTTCACTTAACATAGAGTGAATTTAAAGACTGTAGGAACAGTTTAGAATCCATAACGATGTTCTACACCACCTAAGCTTTTAGCCAGTTTTTATCTTTTGACAATTTCGCCTTTCATTCACAATATTAGCTGATAAAATGAAACGTCACATCGATCCAATAGAGTCAATTAACATGGTGCATTTCTCAGAAAAGATAAGCTCAACTCTCAATAAAGAAACAAAACACATAAAACCAGGAGTCCCAAAAGTTTCAAACTGGACTGTAATCTGATGCGTCACTCTCCAGTGTGAGGCAGCAAGCTCAGACAGACTGCTAGGGTAGGGGGAACCAGGAGGAAAAACAGTCAAACTAAAAAGGTAAATTTAACAAAAGACTCTACAATGGTTGTAACAAAAAGGGTATTGCTAAACAAGTGCTAAACAAAAAGAGCAATTAACAGTGTTGTAAGAAATATAACCAAAACTAATCACAAAACCCAAATTAACTAATAGCTATAAACAAAACCATCTGGAAAGTAAGTCACACAAGGACTACGAGTGTCTCTGAAATACAAAGTCACACCACTAAATTTTAGACACAGCGCTCATTCACTGACAGAGCCAGCAGCCAGGAGTGGAAGTAGGCGGGTCATTTTAAGGTGTGGCAGCTGCAGGTGAAGAACTACAGTTGGCCAGACTCTAGGGCACCGCACCAATCGAGACAGGCCTGAAAGCAGTCCACCAATCCCTGAAGAGGGCTTCCACAGCTAGATGGACAAACACAGAGGGTTCAGTACACAAGCAAGACTTTACACGCACGGCTCAAAAGGGGGCCTGAGGCCTGGGGCAGCAATAGCTGCATCAGCCCCGGTCGGTTCTGACTAGAGACCTGTGGCAGACCACGATTATTGCCGCCTGATCCCGCAGCATTTGACCTGCGGAATAGGCGGCAATAATCGTGATTTGACAGCAGAAATGCGGCGAATCATCGCAGCAATGGACAACAAAGAAAATTCTCTGAGCCACAGATCGAGAAAACGTTATCAAGGTGATTCTGATTGATGTTGGAGTGTTTTTGACGCTCGGAGGGGAGAGGAATTTCTAACCAGGATTCATCAAAGGCAAGGCAAGGCAGTTCAAGTTTGTTTGTAGAGCACAATTCGTACACAAGGCAATTCAAAGTGCTTCACACAACAGGAAAAAAATTCATTAAAATAACAAAGACAAGACAGAAATCACAAAACCTTCATTTAAGGAAATTTAAAGGTGCCATTTTCAGGCACCCCCATGCTTAGTCCTGACTCTGGCACCAGCAAGAAACCAGTCCCTGAGGTCCTCAGAGTTCGAGATGGTTCATACGGCACTAACATATGTACTTTGGTGCTAGGCCATGAAGAGACTTGTATACAAGCAGAGCTGCTTTAAAGTCTATTCTCTGAGCCTGAAGCCAGTGCAGAGACCTGAGCACAGGACTAATGTGATCGTACTTCCTGGTTCTAGTCAGGACCCGACCAGCAGCGTTCTGGTTCAGGTGTTTGGAGAGGCCGAGTGAGAAGGCTCGTACAGTAGTCTAATCTACTGGAGACAAATGCATGGATAAGTCTCTCCAGGTCTGGTTTAGACACTATACTTTTGATTTTGGCAATGTTTTTTAGATGGTAAAAAGGCTGCTGATGTTATTGATTTGACGTGACTGTTAAAATTCAAGTCTGAGTCCATTATTACCCCCAGATTTCTAACTTGATTTGTAGGTTTTAGAGCGAGACTCTGTAGTCATGCAAACTAGTATGAATGAAGCTAAAGGCTACTCCATTTATGTTTTTTATGACAGAACAATGTTATAACATGGTTAAAAGCTCAGAAAGCTTGTGCTGCCCGGTGGTTAAGTGGTTAAGGCACAGCACATGTATGCCAGGTTCCAAGTGCAGCCAGCCACAGTATTGTGAGTTTGAATCCTGACTCCTACAATTCACTGCATGTCCTCCTCTCTCTCTCATCCCCCATTTCACACACTACCCCCTCTTCTAATAAAGCCTATGGGCAACAAACGCTTACATTTTTTTTTAAAAACAAGCTCAGAAAACTCAATTTTGCATATTATGTGTCCTTTAAAGTCAGTTTAAAGCAGTGGTTCTCAAACAGTGGGTGAGAGTCCACAAATGGGCCTCAGAGAGTCGGCTATAGGCCCACAGAACATTAGGCTCCTCAGGTGAAATGAGGCAGTTTGAGGTCTAAAGGGGCACGATGTAAGTTTTGTCATTGAGGGTCTGTCACCTGATTTTCCCCTAAAAATATTTTTGCTTTGCCTGGAAGGTTTCGCAGTATGATATAAATGTATCAATCTGTAATCTATTCAAAGGAGTTTTTATTGCTTGCTAGGTCTGCTTGTCTCCATTGAAAATGTTACATACCCCCCACCAGCTAAATGGTGCCCTTTTAATATTAGGCTCTTTTTTATAAACTAACCAACTGTAAAGACTGTTTCAGCAAGCTAAAATGATATAGTAGGATATCACACAACCATGGATCTATAAAACCCACCAAAGTATACAAAATGACATCTATTTTCAGACCCCCAGCAATGAATTTGACTGCCAGCAGCAAGTACTACAGTGTCACGTAGCGTGGGCCACTTCCCCCTCCCCCGTCCACCCCTGTGGAAGAGGACACCCAGAACCACCTCATATCTTCATTTTTCCCTCTGCTTTTTGTTATATTATTCTTTTATATTTGTCTATGACCCTTCAGCTCATACAGGCAACACCTACGCACAACGCTTCCCTGCTAGAACTTTAGCAGCTACAAATCTAAAAGTAATTTCTAAGTAAGCATTAACATATTTGATGCTAGTTTAAGTGAGATGGAAAAGTGCAATTTTTTCATGATAGAGCGACTAAAAATGCCTATTCACGTCCCTGATTGTACCCACCAAAAATGGGCTTGTGGTCATGATTTTTTGCTACTTCTATTCACCTACTTCACCTTTGTATATTTTCACCTATCTCTCGTTTCCTTAAAACAGTCCATTAATCTCTTTTCCCTGAGTGCAATAAACAGTTTCACCTATGAAAGTGATGCAACATGCATACGATGCCTCATCATGCGACACATGCCATCAGAACTGAGGTAAGGAAATACAAATGTCCACTGAATAAAAATTACGACATTTTTGCTAAAAGGTTTTTCAGTTATGTTCGTTAGGGCGATTTAATGTCCTGTATCGAAACATTACCAATATAGTAAAGACAATAATTAAAACATTGTACAGTCAGATACAATACATTGAATGAGGAAGAAGGGAGGACATGAAGTAGATTGCCGGAGTAGGGATTCAAACTCACGACACTGCAGACAGCTTGGAGCCTGACATACGTATGCTGTGACTTAGCCACTCGACCACCGGGCAGCACTGCTGATCTTTTTTCCAGTGCAAGATATGGAGGGTAAAGCCACCGTCACGGCTAAGGGTTCCCCCAGAGTGGTTTGCAATCAAGTCTATGACAGTAGTATAGAAAGTGACGTCACTTCCTGGTAGGGCGTACACATTTAACAAAGTAAGCACTGTGCCATTAATATCTTTTTTAACCAGTACAAATCACATTTAGACAAGACACATTTATCTTTGCATTCAAAAGTCTGTTCAAGGGTCATTCGACTTTATATTAGTATAGCCCCTTTTATGTTTACCGCTGTATGAGGTGTAATAACAATGAATAATACAGTCTAGTAATTTTCAGTTCAATACATTTCTTGTAAATATACTGTATAATATCTATATTTTCTTTTCTAATTTTTCATCGCTCCTCTGTCTCGGCTTCTCAGTCTTAAGCTTAATCAGCATAGCTAGTACTTGATCAAGTGTTGCATCTTTCAGCTCACCCTCTCCTCCGGCACCAGAGCCTGCGCCATCTTGAAAAGTCCCGTAACGATTGATTTATAAAACATTGTCCAGATGACTAATTATAATCATCCTTGTCATAAGGAATATTGTAATTAGATATTTTTTTGGATGATCAAATTGCATTTTGTTTTGCCTTGTGGTGGTCCCTGACAGCTAAAAACGTGCTCCTCCACCATTGGATGCTTAGGGAGCTCCTTTAATCAGAATTCTGCAGTGTGCTGTAGTGCACGCGGCAGGTAATTGGACGACACTATCATCTCCAGTCAATTTCACCGAGAGGGAAGCAGCAAAACAAACTGAGCTGATTGGAGCTGGGGCCACCGAGGCTCTACATCAACAAATCATTGCTTTCATTCCAATTTAACTTCGTTCTCCAAAAAACTATGTACAGGGACCAATGCACAATTGTAGGGACATAAGGTCAACATCAAAAGCTGCCAGGATGCTATTGTGCAAACCATCCCTATTGTACATCAACAGTTCAAGTGGATTAGGTGGACTAGGGTTGGGCAATAGCAGTTTGCAATGGTATTTTTTCTTCCGTCTTATTGAACACAGACCGGTGAACTTCAGATCTAGAGGAGTGCCAGCATCACTACAGTTTTTATATTATGTTGAAAGGACCAATTATCCCAGAAAATAAAATGAAATGTAGGTGCAATAGTATTAATTGCCTAATTGCATGCAACGTTACTGCTACGTGTGATGTGCTAAAGTAGGTCTTACTGTAAGTATCACTCAATAATGCTGAGAAAATAATAAAGTAACTTTGATTATATGGATAAGAAGCCGGAGAGAAGAGAAAGGATTAGGGGGGGGGGGCAGGTCGTGAAGCGGGTGGAGGAGGAGAAACTGGACTTGATTTAAAGAAAAAAACTTGGGACCCCGCAAGGACACAAGGAGACAAAAGAGATTGTCGCCCTGACTCCTAAACAAGTGAGCGCTAACTCCTTTTCAGTGCCAAAGGATTGCCTGATAGAACTGTCCATTAAAATGAAAAATGTGATTGCCTCATCATTAAGATTGACCAATATGTTTATCTCAATCTATCAATCTTTCAATTTTTGGCACAGCCCTAAGGTGCACAACGTGACTTGCATCCATGAAGATAATAGTGCTTTCCCTGCATTTATATTTTTAGATTAATGTTTCGTATTAAACAAATCCTACTTTTTGGTCGTCTGTTGTAACCAATGGTAGTAATTACAACGTTATTACCCTTCTAAATTCTATAAGGAGAATAGTAGGCACAGACGACTTTACCAACAAATAGGACTTAAGGTTCGTACAAAATAGTAAAGTGGGTAGTGACCTCTGTTAGGGAAATGTAAGTGTTGTCCTAACAAGTCCTACAGTTGTAAGGAGAGGCAGTTGACTCTGGATATCTAAAGGCAGTAGAAGTTTATTTACCATCAGTACGGGACCCGGCAACTTGAATACCGTAGTATCTGAACGTTTGCCCCCAACGTAAATCAGGGAGTTTGTTTATCTACTGCTGTCCTAACACTGTGAGGCCTCAACATCTGGTAAAGTGTCAGGAGAGGTCAAAGGGCAGGCCAAAGAAGGATCTGCTTTGTGTGAAGGGGGTATAAAAACTAAGACAGAAACTAGATTCTGGGTGACTCCAGATCTGACCATGGAGGAGCACCCAGGCAAATGTCGGCTCGTCTGTATTGATGCCGTTTCAGTGAATAAACAAGACAGAAGCTAGTGTCAACGAGTTTTCTTCTGCTACTCAACCACCTCGAACAACCCTTTGAGAAACCACAACACTCAACATAAAGCGCTAGTATAACCTGACTATGCTTCCACACACAGGTTTAAATAGTAGCTAAGAAGGCCAAATTTGATTTCCAGACAAGTAAAAGCATTGAAAAAAGTAATGCTGTTGCCTGAAGAAGGTGCCAGAACTATACCTACTAATGCACTGAGGAGTGAAGCTGTTTAAATTAGGCTACAAACAATTGGTGCGAGTAACAAAGACAGTCTTGGCAGCCTATAATGTATGCAACATTAACCAAAGCAAAATTGGAATAGCGTTTACCATACGATTTAAGGCTTTTAATTATGTGGTATCCATCTTCCCGTGACTGTGAATTATTATAACAGCATATTAAGTGTATGATAAATGTGTAACAATATATGTGTCCATTAATTAGCTGTAGCATCATGCATCTGATTAGTGTGCGCTAATGAACACATTGTCAAGTGTCTGTTTTCTCAAATGTCAGTTGGGTCCTCTACAAGCTTTCATCAAACAATGCACCTGCTTGTACACTGCTTGTAATGCAGCTACAATACATCTTTTTTTTCTTTCGACACAAGCTGGTACATTCTGTTTATTTTTTTTTAGAACATTATCCTTATTAAAATACCATGCTCGCTTTCTTGATTGCTGTTAGGCCTAAAAGCAACATTTTCAGCTTAGTAAAAGTCCTTCATGGGTTGAATAAACAAAATTTTTTTAAAAAATGAAATACTCTGGGGAGGATTTCATAATATGATTGGCAGAAATCCGGTTCCAACTTGGAAATATAACCCCAAAACTGCTCACTTTTTCTTGTATCTGCTGGTACAACCCCATCTCTATATTATTATATTATAACGTACATAATAATATTAGGTCTAGTTATTTTTCATAATTTATAATATTTTATAACAAATAGTCTAATGGTGCTTTTTAAATACATTGAAATGTTTTATTGCTCTATTAAAAGTTGATTCGAATATAAAGTTGACGTGAGATGTTCTGATCAGAACATCACACACTGGACTGATATTCCTCTGCATGAAACAATGCTGCGATGTGATTGGCTGATGGGCGTTACGTGCAGAAACATATACGTTCCTGTTGTCAGTCATCACTGTGCTTATTTCTTCTGAAGTCAAAGTAAAACGGACATCACGAGTCACGAGTCTCACGCAGTGCTGTGACGCACGGTGATACACGGGCGCGCGGGGGTCGGGCTCCTGCATGTTGGGAGAGAGAGGGAGAGAGGGAGAGAGAGGGAAAGAGAGGGAGAGAGAGAGGGGGACAAGGAGAAAGGGGATCCGAGGCAAAGACCCAAACTCCCAGTTCATTTGAAACAATTTATTAAAACCCGCTCATCCCTGGTCTGCACTGCTCGTTCTGCGTGAATGAGGGGCGTACACTGTTCACTCAAAAGTTTCATGTCAGAGGTTCTGGTCTGTACATCGCTCGGGACATTCGCCTATTAGTGACCTGGGGCATCGACGACACCTCACTCCCTCAACTGCTGCTAACACCAGGCGTTTACCTGGTGTAAATGTTATGCTTAATAGCTTTTATTCAAACATACTATTAGTGGAAAGGGGTGCAGTGCTCGCTAACACAGGTATGTGCGGGGCCCCCAGTGCAGGGCCCCGGCCCAGAGCTCTCGTCGCCAGCCTCAGAGCGCTACCGGCTCACTAACATGACTGACTCAATGTACTTTCAAACAGTCGCAAACGCAGAGTGTTGATGAGATTGCAGTTTATTTTCATTGTCAAGTCGTTTGGCACTGGAGGGACATGACGACCACATACTGTTGTGTTTATGTCTTGCTTTCATTCTGCTCGCACACAATGAAGTTGACCAATCAGCGCAGGTCTAGTGTCTTGGTTGCCAGTTTGTCAATGCAAATAAATGCTGTTTGTGCATTATATGTTACCGCTGTGTGCGCTGCCGTGCTAGCAGCACTACTACGCTGTTTGCACAGCAACAGAGCTACAACGCGAGTGGCGTGCGCTGTGCATAAGTCAGGTTGCCAGACTGGGGGCACTTTTATTGCCTCCAGGCCCTAAGCGGCTGCTTAGTTCGCTTATAGGCTGGCCCAGCCCTGTCTGTAGCCATGAAGTCATTTGAACGCCTGGTCTTGCCCCACCTCAAGTCCTTCACCTCCTCCCTGCTGGACCCCCAGCAGTTCGCCTACAGAGCCAAAAAAGGTCTGTAGACGATGAGTGAAGCACTTTGAATTGCCTTTTGTACGAATTGTGCTCTACAAATAAACCTGCATAGCCGGGTGGATCACTGACTTCCTGACGGATCGGAGGCAGTGTGTGCGGTTGGGGAAGAATGTCTCAGATAATCGGACTATCAGCACAGGAGCTCCATAGTGCTGTGTACTTTGTCTCTCTCTTCTCCCTGTACACAAACTGCTGCATCTCCAGCCACAACGTTTGAGGACGGCACCCCCCTCATCGGGTTCATCTCAGACGGGGATGAGTCTGTCTACAGGAGGGAGGTGGTCTGGCTGGTGTCCTGGTGCAGCGGTAACAACCTGGAGTTCAACACCCAGAAGACAGTGGAGATGATCGTGGACTTCAGGAAAGTCACAGCCCCACTTCGCTCTGACAGACTCCTGCATCACCACCGTGGACTCCTTCTGCTTCCTCTGCACCACCATAGAGACTACAGCGCATTGTGCGCTCTGCTGATTCTATTCACAGGAAAAACTTTAATTAAATCCATAATTTTTGCTCATGTCTAATTCTTATCATTTCCATACACTGAACAAGGCTAAACTGGTTTTAGTAGATTTCTATGCTGGAACACACAACTTAAACTCGGCAAGGCGCGGCCAGTTTATTTGTAAAGCACAATTTGTATTCAAGGCAATTCAAAGTGCTTAAACTAAACAGTGTAATTCCCTTAAGTGAATTGAGACATATTGTGTTTATACCATTGTAACTGCTATAACTGAATGTATTGGTCTGTACTGGACCACTGGTCCAACAAATATATTTGAAGGAAAATGTTATTAACTGTAAATGTTTTATGCATGTTAAGTTCTTAACTGTGTTTTGTACTCAGGACTCTCGGGTTGGGGTTTGGGACTTCATAATGAAATAAATTATATTGCAATTATTATCATTATTTAGTATTTTCCAGCTTTAATTGTACTAAAGCCAATGTATTTCATAAATAGTTGTGCATTGTGGAGCTGAATTAGGTTTGTACTGGTCTTGACAAAAGTATAAATAATACTTTTGACAATTGAAGATAACAGTAATTATTGGAGTGGAGCTTGTGACGGTAGGAGGCTGTTGATTTGAAGAAAATGTCAGGTCCAAGACTACGCATTATAAACAGCAGGTTTCTGAGCGCAGCAGGTGCAGGAATCTTTATTTGCATGCGAAGAAAATACAACCAGCTACTGGAGTGCAGGTTGGTATCATTCGTAACTTTTCACAGCTTTGAGGTTATTTCTGAAAAGTCAAAAGGAGCAAACACAATATCATGCAACAAAGGTATGTGGAATAGATTAATCCTCCGGTTACTGTATGTGCTGCTACCAAGATCCTGAACCGGGCTCTCGAGAAGGGACAACGGGTTTGCACCAGTGGTGTGCCGTCAGGGGTAACAGGGCCTTCTCTGCGAACCCTGACATTTCAACAATAAAATTAGTTTATTAATTACAGAAAATAAATCATAATGACAATTTTTTCATAACAATTATCTCAATCATAATGTAGGTGGAAGGGTTAATGTGCGCTGAACAGAAAATGGTCAGATCCGGTGTTGTTTTGGGAGTTTCATGTTCGAAAATTCCGTCTCATGCACAGGGCTTTCTAACTTCAATCTGCTAGCCCTGGCATTAGCACTGACCAATCATATTCGCCCTCCACAGTTGATTGACACGCTCAAACAAGCAATAACTGCTGGTTTAGTCCCGCCCCAGGGTATGCTCTCAGTCCAGTGACTGTATATTATATTGTACTGTATAAATATTGTAGAGAATCAGCACTGCGCGTGTTCTGCATGCATTTAATTAGGTTGGCATGATGCTTTAGCATCTACAGACCTACGGTCAGTGGTGTCTGTAAATATGTGCAGCTGGCCCAGGCCCAGGAGCCGCAGTCCGCCACTGGTTGCAACGTTGTATTTTGAGTGATTCTGGAATGTTTGCGTAATCCTGTTTAATTCTGCATTTACGGCTTGAATGCACAGTATTTTACATAGTGCTTTCTACTACATGTGCAGCCTGACATATTGTCCTATCTGTGTGTTATGTCATGTCCCTGTTGGGTCTGTTGGACTTGGATAGATGTGTGCCGGCTTTAAGTGGGCAGTTGAAGTCTGCACAAAGAGAGTGCGTTCTGCATTACACATTTGTAGCATAAAGATGTGTTTAGTGTTATGTGATTTTGATATGAAATTTAAGACTTGAAAATGGATAAGGTATATCCTAGACAACCATTCTACTATAAATTAATATATACATTGAAAAGAGAGGGTAATTTTGTTTTGATGGACAAAGAGTGGGAAAATATATGTACATCTCAGTGGAGAACCACATGTTTGGAGGGAGTTCTGTTGGAAAAACGTTGCACAATTTTTTACAACGCCATGTCAAAGTGCCCCTTACTCAGAAGGAAATGCTAACTGTTGGAGAAGCTCTGGCACCAGGAGGCAAACTGTTACAATCTGTTTTGGCACTGTGCTATGGCTCAGAAATATTGGACTTGGATTAAGCGCTGCAGTCAGTCTTTGACGCCATCCCACTAGTTCATTTATTAGAGCAATGTCAGTTCAAAGAACTGTGAAAAATACAATACAGTGGTGCTCAAAAGGAGTAGGTATAAGTTTGATTCACTTATACCGTCCTGCACCTCATGCACATAGTCACCTGTTGTGTGGTTAACACACTTTACAAAGGTTAGTGCATGTGAGCGTTTTACTAAAGCTTCTCTGTGGGAATGTTACAAAACTTCAATTATTAAAAAAAGTGACAGATTAATCATTTTATTAGATCAGAAATGTCATTGAATTTAAGCCTCAGACCAGTCGTGGACAGATACCGGATTTGTTCGTGGGTCACACTGCACTGACCGCTTCAGGGCACACAGACACAGTCTGAGCTCAACCTGTGTTTTCCACTGCTGTGAGATAAGAAGGAGGCGGAGCAGAGACAAAGAGCATGAGAGAAGTTATATCAAATAAATATATTTAATGTAAATAGTAAGTAGTTCTGACTGAGACAAGCATTCAAGTTTGGTAAATACAGTATGTATTCACCTCACATTACCATATGCTTGTTGCACATGTGTGAGAGGTTGAAAAAAATGAGGCAAAATGTGAGCATTTGGGCACAGTCTGGAGCCCTGGTAACTAAATCTATGGAGCTCAACAGTGACCACCACTTGGCTCTGGAAGTCCATTCATTTCTCCCATGAGGAGTCTGAAAACAAATGTGCCTTAAATGTTTGAAAGGTTGCAGAGGGCTTATCAGCTATGTGCTAAGTAAAGAGCGCAAGACTTATAATGTTATTAACAGTCTGTAGCTGCTTAACCTCCGTCATGCTGTTAAACTGTTAATATTTGAATTTTTCAAAATTCCTATGGCGAAAACGACAGAAAAATTTACCTTACCAGTGCAAACTTCAATGTCGGCAGAACTGTTGAGCTCAATACCAACAAACACTAAGAGCACATCATCTACTGTGATTGGCTGAAGCTAAAAGAATAGCTTAGAACAGGGGTGGGCAACTCCGGAGCCGCATGCTGCTCTTTAGGGCCCTCCTAGTGGCTCCCTGGAGCTTTTCAAAAATGTATGAAAATAGAAATAAATGGGGGAATATATTTGTTGTTTTAATATGGTTTCTGTAGGAGGGCAAACATGACTCAAACATTCTTAATGTTTTCCAGTGCTGTAAAAATGTTTAAAATAAATATTACATTTCAACATTTCTGTCAACGGAGATTTGCATCATAGACCAGCGACACACGGGCGGCGCAGTGCCGGGCACGTGGCTGTTGTAAACAAACCGGAACAGAAGATAGCTGATGAGAACAGAGAATTCAAGGATTGTTAGCAGTGGGGACAGCACAGACATGTTCTGTTTGTTAAGCTGCAAAATGATGCATGTTTTAAGAAGAAACAAGATTGATGAGGAAATGAATTTAGACACGCCTAAATGCAGAGGTGCAGATGAACCATGGAAACATGAGGCCACTGCGACTGTTAGCCTTTTATGGGCCGGCCCAACTTGTCCCGCTATGAAATGATAATTTCTTGCATCAGAACACAGAGTGCAAAATCTTTAACAGGGATGTCTGTTTTATTCTGACTAAATAAGAAAGGAGCGCAGCGCTGATTGATGAGAGGGTTTGCTTTGTAACACTTCACTTTTCTGTTCTTTAGAACAACGAAAGGAAAGGCTTTTGCATGTAACGCCAATCAGCCAATCACATCGCTGCATTGTTTTGTGCAGAGGAAACTCAGAGTCCAGTGTGTGATGTTCTGATCAGAACAAAAGCAGTCTGCTCCACATCTCATGTCAGCTTTATTTTATACCTCAAATCAACTTTTAAAAGAGCAATAAAACATTTACATTTATTTTAAAACCATCATAAGACTATTTTATATGAAATATAATGAACTGGTAAATGTAAAAACTAGGGCTATTATAATACTCTTTATGTTATAATAATATAATAATAATAATATATACTGTAATATAAAAGTGAAAAGTGGCAGAAACGTTTAGAAGTTCCGGAAATGTTCTCAAACTGGACCTATGATAAAGGTATGCAAGAGTAAACTATTGGATTAAGATGTGGCTAAATATAAATACAAATGTACAAAAAAAAAACAGCTAGCTGTTCAAACTAGCCATGCAAATAGATAAAGTGTTATATTTTAATTATGTACTTTTTTATTACAAATACAAATTTCGGAGCATTACTTGTACTTGAGGACATTATTAACCACGTAACTTCACTTGACTACAAGTTCCTCCTAACTGGGTTTATTATTTCACAAATTTAAACCACTACATTCAATTAATCAGGGGCTAAAAATTTGTAAAACCGTATACAAACAAAACATTACCGCAGAGCCCATTTCATAAAAATCTCATCTTCAGTCCTGCCGTGTCCAGTCAGCAAAGGAACATTGTCATCTGCATTTTCTGGCCAACAGGGAGCGGCGCAGAGGTGCATGCTGGGAGTGCGTTCACATCTGAGTGACAGCGCCATCCATCATGTCTTTATGGGAGTCCGACGCGGTAGCAGAGGAGCTAACGTCCTACAGCTGTCTCTATGTAAAAGACACACAGACGAGTTTAACCAGCGCAGAATGCAGAAAAATCACTCTCGCTGCACACTCCAGACAATTTCATACTCTGTAAGAAAGAGCTGCCACTGAGAGAAGACAAATGACAGTATGCTTGCAGAAGTTATTTCAAACAAAACATGAAAAATAAATGGCTAAAAATATTGAAAGTTGAGAATCAGAAGGGTGTAAGTGATGTTCCGTTCCAACAAATTTGAACTTAGTCCAAACTTTTTCATGGTAATTCTGTATAATCAGTCCTTTTCTAACACCAGCTCCCAAAATGCTTGCAACCGTCTGGTGTTTTTAGCCAGATTAAAGCACTAAAAGATTATACACTTTTACAAAAGTTACAAAAATCTTTTTTTTGTCTGGAACTGTATCCTGTCTCCACAATTTCCGATGGGTGTAAATGACAGATAGATAAACCAATCAGAGAAACACATAATAATTTGTGTCAAAACATGGTGGCTTAATAGTTAAAAAATACTAATAATAACAGAAGAATAACAGAAGAGAATGACTCTTGGATGAGAGTTGAAACTTTTTGTTTTTTCTAAAACAGAGTCCAGATGACTACAACTGAATCTTTTTCGACAATAATAACAGAACTGAGAAAGCATGGATTTCCACTAAACTTTGAAAATCTGATGTAAAAAACTTTTTATTTTGTTCTAAAAGATACAAGCTATTCAACAGGAGATTCCACATTAGAGACATATGCAACTAATAAGCGGCTGTGACTGAACTGTTACAAAATTGGATTGTTGTCTGTCCGTTATGCTCTGATCTGGTCTGGGCCCGGACCCTCCTGACTGGCCCATCAGGGAAGTACACCAGCAGTACACCAGCAGTCCTAGTGCTCTTCGCTGGGGTTTTTCTTTCACAATACTGAGGCCTCTAAAATGAACAGTTTTAAGTGTTACTTTTAAAATGAACGTGTTAACTTACTGTCCAATGCCATAATAACAATAACGTTTAGCCACCAATTGATGACCGAGCGTTGTCATGGTTACAGGAATGTGGGACAATCACTGAGAAATGTTGTTTTTATTATTTCTCAGTGTTTAATGTTGCACCTTAATGCCGAAACAAGTTCCTATGTTTGTGAGTTTTGTTAATTGACAATGGCAATAAAACTTTTCTGATTCTGATTCTGACATAAGGTTTTACCATGGTACCATCCCCCTATCTTTGGGGGGATGTTTGATCTCTCTGCTCACATGGCAGGCTTCACACTTTAAGAGTTGGAATAAACTTTTCCATCAAATGGATTAAAATTAACTCTCATTTTCTCTCCCAAGACAAAAGCTAAACTTTTATGAATGTACACAATGTTGTTTTATGACTCGTCCTGTGAATTTTTCTACTCTATCAACATCCTATTGTAAGCTGTCGCTCCCTCATCATTAAGTACCTGATTAGTATCAGAATGGCCAGGGCTTCTCTTGCTGCATGGCTTCAAAACACTTGCATAGAACCGGTAAGTTGAACCTTAAACCTCCATTTCCTTTTTAACACTAGGACTCCCAGAGCAGTCATATCCCATTCAAACAATGGAATTCTGAGGGGAGTAATTTTGATCCAATTCTTTAATCAATATCAACTTTGAATGTCACCCTCTTTCATAAGTGGGAGGACATAAATAACACTACAGTACTTGTACTAGTAGAACTACTACAAACGCTTACTGTAACCATTACTGTCTTTTTGAGCAGTTTTGTAGAATGGTAGTTTGTCCAGTCTCCAGCCGCCACACAAAAGTTACACAGTGCACCTTGAATCATTATGATAGCAGGTTACTTCCCTCCAAGATTCAAATGGGGCCGTTGTTTATGATAAGAACACAGTGTTACAGTTGTGTTTGACCTGTTCACATGCTGCTGATCACTTGTGTCTAAATCCTGTGTCAGTGTTTGTCAGTAGAGCCTCAGCCTCTGCTGCCTCTCTGTGCTTTCAGTTCTGTTTTCCAGCGTCCCCTGTCGCCCCCGTTGCAGGGACCATGTGGACAGAAAACTAAAGCCTGAAACTCTTGTCACTTTTATCTTGCTTCTAAAAGAATTCAACAGAAATGTGGAGAGAAATACACGGTGATAATTCCCAATATGAAATCTAGAGATTTAGTAGTTCATCAGCTGTTTGTGCTCATGCATAAGTGCCGAATTGAACATAAATAGAGACTGACTGAATGCTTATGGGATGTGGAACTCCAAACTTTTTTTCCAGAGTCGTGGATTTTGCGCTATATACAATGATACGTCAGTGGTCTCTTCATTCTTGCAGCAGCAATCCAGACTGCAGATTTTGACGTGCAGAGCTTGTTGTAGCCTAGCGTTACTTATCTAGTGCATAAACATATTTTTGTCTCCTTCCTTTTAGTTACTGTCCAACTATCACGCTTATCATCTCAATGACAACAAACGCACGCCGCTGCGCGCACACACATGAACGGGGACAACCAAGTTAACGCACGGGGGAGGCGGGATAAACCAATGAGAGCTGCGCATGGAGCTGAGCTGTGACAAATCACATTGCTTCAGCGCGCATGTGGTGCTGATGTGTATGTCTGCAGTTCAGCAGAAAGGGGAGGACAAAAATCTAATTGTCTATTGCTTTTATGAGACTACAATGAGGCAGAGAAAAGATGAGCGGTATATTAGCGCTCCTGTTAATCTCATCACTTTACTCTGCAGTTTGGTTTTCTGTTGCAGTGGAGGAAAGCTAATGTGCTATAACAGCCACAACTTGTAAAGGGGAAAGTCCCATTCAGTGTAAATATTACAGGTTTTTATTTTCTCCACTTTGCGGATCTGCATATTTGGCCGTCCCTCTTGGCCTTCCTGCAATCACAGAGAGGAGCCGCAGCTAAAATAGCATAGATCCATACCATTACGTACAGGAAATGCGCCATTTACACACCAGTCATTAGATGGGTTCTATCGGGGAGCGGATTTGCAGCTAAATGATAGCTTAGATGTGTCACTGGGTGCTTTCACGCGGCAAATACAGCTGCGTCGGATATTTTGCAGGTTTTGGGCGTTTTTTCAGACACACTATCTGCTAAAGCCTGACAATCCTCAAGATGAGATGATGTCTAACAATCAAGTGAATACATCCGACTGTGTTTATTTACATGGTTCTTCATGGTATGGTATTTAACATGCAGTGTGTCATTTTCTAATCTGTATCTGCTGGTGTCATTTCAGTGACAAAAGGAGAGCAGCAGCAGGACACAGACAGACTGGATCTTCACCAGGAGGACATGGAGCAGAAGAGGAACCAGACTCCCTGCATTTCATCTAATATATAAAAATCAGTTTCTTCTTTAATTTGACTAATGGCATGTAACACAAGGGTGCAGGCTAATTCCTACCTCCCCAGGCTAGAATATACCCCAATGATAAGGTTTTGTTCATGAGATAAATTCGCTCTGGTAAGTTCATGGTAAAAATGAAAACACTTGTCATAACTGAACCTGGGATACAAACTGATATACTGAGGACACAAAGAAGTTTACATGAGTTTATTGTAGTGATTCACATCTCACATCTCTGTCCAATACAATATACACCTCGATACACTTAATTTGAGATGACTTTCTTACATCCAACGATGTGATTCGATTTGAACTGACCCCAAAATCACGATGCATCACAGTTCACACAACATCGTTTTTTTGGCTCCAGATCAAATGTTTTATAGTTTGTTATCGCCGATACCGACCCCATATCTCAATCTGACAGAAATTTTCTTATGTTTTATTAATTAACACAGATTAGTCTGATGCTGTACCTTCAAACACAGGTGAGCAATGCTGAACTTTGCAGCATTTGGAGTAAATTATTGTCTGTATGAAATAGGCCTAATTAAAATAGCCTGATTATTTGGAATAATGTTTGTTCATTACTCCTCCACAGTACAGAGCATCACTCTCAGTAACAGAGACATAGGTGGTGTTTTCCCCCATATTATTTATGTTTGAGGCCTGTAAAAACGCTTGAGGCTACTTGATATGCATCTGAACTAATTAAAAAGCATGTGAACAAAACATCACCCGTGCCCCATTGCCAAATTCTGGAGTTCACGTTTAAGGCTCAGTGAATTTTTAAACATGTATTCATTTGGCAGAGACAATGCAGTGATACCTAGGTACAAAATAAAGCTTGTAGCTGATGCGAAGCTTACAAAGTTTAATTTACTCCTGTCTCTGATTGGGCTTTTCTACTCTTTCTACAGTCAAATACATCAGTGCAAATTTACACATCTACACAGCTCATTCTATTGCCCTCACTCATACGCTTCCATACCACTTACAAGTAGGTACAGTTTTGATTTGATTTTCAGCCGGTACTTAAAGTGTTAAGTGGAACATGCTCTTAATTTTGGTGGGTAATGAGTTCCACAGTTTACAGCTCAACACTGTGGGATTGTACAGTTAAGGAGCCTGCTGTTTAGTCTGTAGCAGTGACGTGCGGTCAGAGCAATCAAGGCAAGCAGTGATTGATCAATAATATCATGCATTACCGTGTGTCACAACTATATTTACACTGCTCCAAAATATATCCAAATAACAGTTTTCCCCTCACTTCTGCTGCTGAAACTGATGTCTTTAAGTGGCCACTACAGACCACTGAGCAGTACTGCAGGAAGCTTGGTTCTTCTTCTCCCACAGCTTCTCAGTCTGTGACCGTGTTCAGAGGCCCGTTCATGCTCCGCTCTCTAACATGAACTTTTAGAACCAGAGCGGACAGCAGCTTCTTTTAGAGGTCTGCACATGCGCTCTGAGGACCACACAGCCTCAAACCCATGGATCGATGCTCAAACCACGCTGAATAAACTTGTGTGGGAATCTTGGATGTTTGCTGGTGAACCAACAGCAGTGCCAGGTTTCAGAGATCTTTTAGTGTCTTTTTTTGTAGCTAAGGCTCCGTTCATGTTTCTGATGATTAGATGTTAGTTACAAATACAGGCAGTCATTTAATAACAGAGCGCTAGTTTGTGTAATGAATTGATCAGTGAAGGGAGACTATTTACTCCATGTCTTACAGGTATGGGAGTTTTGCTCAATAGGGAAGGCGTTTGCCCTTTAAGTGGGAGACTGGGGTTCAAAACTCACTCTTGCATGTTACTTTTTTCACTTTTGCATGCAAATATTATTCACTAAATATTGATGAACACCAAAAGTCTGCTTGCCAATCCATAAAAGTCACTGCACGCTACTGGTCTCTGGATAAATGTACTGAAAGTTTCAGCAGCCAAATTATTAATACATTTGAAACATAATTTGAGAGATCATTAATTACAAAACCTTTAAAACTTAATAAATCATCATTCTTAAGGTGTGGCGGTGATTAAAGCGGATTGGTTTTCATCCATAATTTTGATTGCTTGGTTGTAAAGTGAACCGATGCGCTTTGTGGCTGAGGGAGCTGCCTGCGCCCATGTGTCATGCAGTATGAAATATGAGAGAAGATCATATCATGCATGTACAGCAGGGCCTGGTTAGGAATATTATGTCTGACTTTGTATTGTTTTGGATAATATCTTAATGTGTTTAAGTTTTAATTGGGTCAAAAACCAACCCCAGATATTTGAATTCATCAACCAATTGTATTTTATTAGTCTTATTTTATAAGACTTATTTGAATTTTTTGGTTTAAATTCATTTTTCGAATGGAAAAACTCATAGCGACTGTCAAAGATTTATAACCGACTTGTTTTGAGTGAGCCACAGACTCACCTCAGCCATTAATGCAGACCAAACCTGCAACAAAAGAGGTAAAACGAATACTATGTCTGTGAATAATAATAATTGTAGAGCCTATGTTAGCATCTGTTAGCATTTAACTCCCTGATTCAACTGCTCTGGGCATTAGCGATAACATTAGCAGGGTCAGTTTTGGAGGAATCTAGATTAAAAAATAACTTTAAAAAAAAATAACTGAATAACTTCCGTCCAATCTTGAAATTTATTCTATCTAGCAAAACCCTTCGAGAAGAAGCTAGTAAGTGACCAGTTGTGTGCTTTCTTAACCAAATATTCTTTTTTAAATAGCTGCCGGTCGGGTTTTAGACCAGGGCATAGTACAATCACAGCTGCTATCAAAGTTATAAAGGATATTACTATAGCATTGGACATTATGAAGAATGTGCTGCTGTTTTTGTTGATCTGTCAAAGGCCTTTGAATCTATAAATACTTGTCTGGATGCTATTGACAGTGGTGAGTTCTGTATCCTTCACCTGTAATGAACCTTAGAGATGAGTGATAAACTGAGTTCAGAGGTTTTAAAACTGTGGCAGTAGAATGCATATATATAATATCACCATAATCCACTCACTTCCTGAGATTTGATCATTCACCCACCTGCTCAGCTGCATGTTCTCACCTCCACAGCTGGACAATGGCCCACACCCGTTCCTCTCCACACCTTTGCTTCGGGCCGATCAGCTCACCACTCTACCAGTCCCCTTGCCAACCACTTGCTGTCACAACAGCACAAGGTGAGGAGAGAGCTGAAGAGGTTTGAAATGGAGGAAGGAAGGCAGCAGGACCAGACGGTGACAACAACAACAACAACAACAACAACAGTGGAGTTATGGAGTATGTCTTCAACATGAGCCTAAAGCTGAGGGTGGTACCACAGGTTTGGAAGACTTCCTGTGTGGTACCAGTGCCCAAGCTTCAGTCAGGTGGCTCTCACGTCCCATCTGATGAAGACTGGAGCACATGGTCCCGGACCACCTTCGCTCCACTGCGAGCACAGCTATGGATCCGTTGCAGTTTGCATACCGGCCTGGCATCGGAGGGGAGGACGACTTCATCTCCCTGCTGCACTGCTTTCTCTCTCAGCTGGAGAAGCCTGGCAGCGCTGTGAGGATTCTGTTTTTTGATCTTTCCAGCGCCTTCAACGCCAACCAGCCACTGTCCTTGCGCCCCGCCTCCGTGTGGAGGGGGCTCCGGCTCCTCACCAACCACAAGCCCCGAGCCCCCCCTGCTGCAGACAATCGAAAACTGGCTGAGCAACTCAACACCTTCTACTCCAGGTTTTGATGTTGAGCACCCCCTCCCCCACGGTGGCCACCTCCGCCAACCCAAACCTGGTCCCCCCCACCTCCCCCACCACCCTCTCAGTTCAGGAACAGGATGTTCACAGGCTATTTTGGAAATCCAAACCCCCGAAAAGCTGCTGGACCAGACCGCGTCTCTCCCGCTACATTAAGACATTGCGCAGGAGAGTTAACCCCCGTCTTCACAGACATTTTTAACACCTCCCTGGGGTCATGCCATGTCCCAGCCTGCTTCAAGTCTGCCATCATTGTCCCTGTCCCCAAGAAGCCCCGGATCACTGGACTTAATGACTACAGGCCTGTTGGCGCTGATGTCTGTAGTCATGAAATCATTTGAACGCCTGGTCTTGCCCCACCTCAAGTCCTTCACCTCCTCCCTGCTGGACCCCCTGCAGTTCGCCTACAGAGCCAACAGGTCTGTAGACGACACAATCAACCTGGCATTCCACTTCATCCTGCAGCATCTGGACTCCCCGGGAACCTACGCCAGGATCCTGGTTTGGACTTCAGCTCTGCTTTCAACACCATCCTCCCTGCTCTGCTCCAGGACAAGCTCTCCCAGCTCAACGTGCCCGACTCCACCTGCAGGTGGATCACTGACTTTCTGACGGATCGGAGGCAGTGTGTGCAGCTGGGGAAGAATGTCTCAGACACTCGGACTATCAGCACAGGAGCTCCACAGGGCTGTGTACTTTCCCTCTGCTCTTCTCCCTGTACACAAACTGCTGCACCTCCAGCCATGACTCCGTAAAACTCATCAAGTTTGCGGACGATACCACCCTCATCGGGCTCATCTCGGACGGGGATGAGTCTTGCTACAGGAGGGAGGTGGACCGGGCTGGTGTCCTGTGCCAGCGTAACAATCTGGAGTTCAACGCCCAGAAGACAGTGGAGATGATCGTGGACTTCAGGAAAGCCACAGCCCCCCAGCCCCCCCTCGTCATGACAGACTCCCCCATCACCACCGTGGACTCCTTCTGCTTCCTGGGCACCACCATCACCCAGGACCTCAAGTGGGAGCCCTCCATCAGCTCCCTCATCAAGAAGGCCCAGCAGAGGATGTACTTTCTGCGGCAGCTGAGGAAGCCAAGCTGCGCAGTGCAGATGATGGTGCAGTTCTACACGGCCATCATTGAGTCCCATCCTCACCTCCTCCATCACCGTGTTGCGTACGCTGGAGCCATCAGCCAGGGACAAACAGAGACTACAGCGCATTGTGCGTTCTGCTGAGAAGGTGATCGGCTGCAGACTTCTATCTCTGCAGGACCTGTACGTCTCCAGGCTCTGGGACGAGCAGGTCGGATCACAGCTGACCCTTCTTAACCCTGGGACATGGTCTATTTGAACCACTTCCCTCAGGCAGGAGCCTACGGTCCATCCGGACCAGAACCTCCCGCCACAAGAATAGTTTCTTTCCCTCTGCCGTTGGACTCATGAACACTTCAAAACACCTGTCACTTTAACTGCAATATTCAACCACTCACTGCACTGTCACTTTCTGCACTCAAAAACTGTAAATCTAACTGTAACTCTTGTGTACATAGAAATGCCTATTTTTATTTTTTATTTTATAGTCTTTTTATATTTTTCTTAATACATGCCTTTTTAAATGAAAAATATATGTTGTTTTATTATTGCTCAGTGTTTTATGTTGCACCTTAAGGCCGAGACAAGTTCCTATGTTTGTGAATTTTGTTCACTGACAATGGCAATAAACTCTTTCTGATTCTGATTCTGATTCTTTCTCTTCACCCTTCACTGCAGACCTCCGACACGACACGGACAGCTGTGTCCTGCAGAAGTTCTCTGATGACTTTGCCATCATCGGACTCATCACAGGTGACGATGATGCAGAGTACAGTCACCAGTGAACATCCAGGGAAGGGACTGAGAGAGTGGACTCATACAAGTACCTGTGTGTTCATCTGAACCACAAACTGGACTGGATTCATAACACAGACGCACTGTACAGGAAGAGCCAAAGTTGATTCTACCTCCTGAGGAGATTTCCGCCCTTTAGAGTGACAGGGCCACTCCTGAGGACCTTCTATGACTCTGTGGTGGCATCAGACCTCCTGTACGGTGTGGTCTGCTGGAGCAGCAGCATCACAGAGAGAGAGGAAGAAGCTGGACAAAGTCATCAAGAAGTCCAGCTCCGTCCTGGGCTGTGCTCTGGACACAGTGCAGGAGGTGGGGGACAGAAGGGTCCTGGCTAAACTCACGTCTATGCTGGACCATGAGTCTCACCCCCTGCAGGACACTCAGCTTCAGTGACAGACTGATCCACCCTCGTTGTGTGCAGGAGAGGTTTCGAGGGTCTTTCCTTCCTTCTGCTGTCAGACAAACACTGTTAGTCCTGAACGTTTCATTCAGCTTTCATGATCATGTGCAACACTGTTATACTCCTGTGCAATACTGTTATACCCCTGTGCAGTACTGTTATACTCATGTGCAATACTGTGACACAATATCAATCATCCCTGGTGCAATATTTTCTGTCCAAATCTGTAAATAAGAGTGTGTAATTTATTTCAAGTTATTTCTAAATTATCTGTTTTCATTATTATATTTCTGTTCCTAATCTCTGTTTCTGTACCTAATCTGTGTTGCAACACTGGAATTACCCCATTGTGGGACAAATAAAGGTTATTTTATGTTATCTTATTGGGTTTTACTCAAGTTCTAAAAAGTGGTTTTCAGATTACCTCACAAATAGATCTGAAGCTGTTTCTGATGATAGCTTTCAATCTGAATGTTCTTATTTTTAACAAAGGAGCTCCTCAAGGGTCCATCCTTTCTATTTACAATTTACATAAACTCCATTGGTCATAATCTAAAACACACTTGCATGCAGATTATGGAATTCCATATATGCTAGGGCGTCTTCTACTGCACAAGTGATTTAAAAGGGATTTATTTTCACTTAATGAATTGAAGTAAAACAAAATGTATTCTGTTCTCCAAAAGGCAAGCTAGAGACTCAAAAAAAAAATATATATTTTACACTTTATGGTAATGTGATTGTACAAGTACCCTAGCACAAATACTTGAGCCTCTGGATCGATGCTAAACTCTCTTTCAACAAACACATACAAGAGCTGACAAATAATCTTAAACCAGATTGTCATTCTTCTTCAGAAATAAAAAGTGCATTCCTCTTAATTGTTGAAAACAGTTCATCCAGGCTACATTCTCTCATTTCAGCAACAGTCTTAAAACCTCTGAACTCAGTTCATCTCTCAGCTCTAAGGTTCAATACAGGAGAAGGAGACAGAACTCACCACTGTCAGTTCTACTCTAAAGTAGGATGCAATCATTGGAAGTGAGAAGGGAACGGCACTGTCTTTTGTTTATTTATAAAGCGCTTATTGGTGTTGGGCCTGATTATTTAACAAGTTTACTGAACATCAGATCAGGTATTCGGCAATTAAGATAGCAGGACATTTTTATTAGAGTCTCACAGAGTCAATACAGAGTTAGGGGAAAAGGCTTTCAGTATCTTTGCTCCCGGCCTATGGCACAAAACTCAAAGACTTTTTAAATGAAATTATTTTATGTCTTTTAAAAGACTGTCCCCAATGCCAGTGCTCTTTTTCTAAATACTTTTATTCCATATTGTGTGGTTCTATAAATGTATTTTATAGATTATTTTATTGAATGTTTGTAAAATTTTGAATCATTTTGTGTTAAAAACATTTACACGATTAAACATTTTAAATGAGACCTTGCTCTCAAGGGCCCTCCCTGTATAAATAAAGGTATAGTAACAATAACTGAGACAGCAACAGAAAATCCGATTCACCATCATTTTGTCACTTGAATTACATCGATGTATCACATTTCGAACGACGCACTCGTACCGCACGTGCATTGATGCAAATCGGTGATTCTTCCCATCACTAGTTTATTGCATTGCAAACTGGTTTTAGTCTTCGATGTCTGCGTACACTGGTGTGAATGTGTGAACCTGTGTGAGCGCGTGTGTGTGCGTGCGCGTGTGTGTTTGTGTGGTGATTCCTTGATGTAAAGTGCATTGAGAGCCTTGAAGATAAAAAAGTGCTACATAAATGTGACCATTTATTTACCATTGCGAACACAAAACATTAACTATTGAATGAGGAAATATTCTTCTATATTTCTTAAAAAATTGCTTTAAACAAGTCTATGTCTCTCCCAGGTAATATGTCAGCGTTGCCTGTACCTGAAAAGATCAAAGTTTAATTTTTAGATAAGACACAGCAAACCAAATTCTTGTCAGAAATATTTAAGTCTGGTTAAATCCAGTGTAATATATATATAAAAAAAAATCATCAGTTCACAGTTTTATTTATACCTTGACTTCAAATGTTTCACTGCCGCATGTTTTGATTGATGTGAGTGTATTCTTGTGTTGTTTTGTGCTGCTTCTTGACCAGGTCATTGTAAAGATTAAATATTGAATAAATAAATCTATTTCATCTTATATACGCCTAATAATCAGGACATGAGTTTGACAAATAGAGTGGTATATTCTGGCTACTGTACCACCCCGGGTGCAGTTAGACCTAGGACAGGTTATCCCCCACAGCGAGGATCTGGAGATACCTCTGCAGCGGATACTTTTTGCTATCTAAGTCTCCTCTCAGCAAGCACACACACACGTACGCACACACACGCGCACACGCACACACACGCACACACACACACACACACACACACACACACGCACGCACGCACACACAGGAGGTAAATTGACATGGAGATACCTTAATCCGCAGGATTCAACTTTTCTGCACAGCTATTTACAATTTACTCCTGTTGCTGTGCTCATGGACATATGCAGTATTGAGGTCAAGCAGGTCTGAACCTCGAGATTTTTCATAGACTAACTTTTACTTTTAGGTCTGCAGTGATGTGTGTCTGTGCAAGGAGATTATTTTTTTTATAGTAGCCAATATGAACTGTTAAAAACCCAATTTGCATTTTGTTAACAGAACTCATAGTTGTAAGTTAATTTGACCTTTTAACTTGCTAAATGTTGAGTCAATGTGTAAAAGTCATTCAATACAACTATTTTCAGTGGTTGAGAGAACTTGTTATCTTAAATCCCTCAAACTTCATGTGTTCGCACATGCTCAGTAAGACTCCTCACGGCAGCCGTGTTGACAAGACGTGGCACTTAAGTGTATTTTCGGCAGATTTGTGTCAAAATTAGCTCTATATATTATAGGCGTTGTCTTTGGATGACAATTTTATACCCATAGTGTAAGCTATTTGTCTAAAATATGATATTTGAAAACTCAGGTGACTGTATCTAATCCCATTCAAACTGTGAACAGGAGTCAAATATTTGTCAAAACAGTGGAAATAAATACATTCACAATAGTGTTAGATTTGTTGTGAATGTTTTTCTGCCTCTCCCTCAGAGCCGACTTTGAATAAGGGTCACAAACTGAGACGTCCCACAAGGAGTGTGAAGTCTGGAAACTTCACTTTGGACTGATGTAATGTAAGTAATTTCTCTGCGTGAATCGTCCACATCAGGGATTTGGTCATGGATCTATTATAATAACTGGATAAGGCACGCCCCCTCTGTCCGCGATCCAAATTGAGTAGTGGCCGCTCCGCGGTACTGCAGCCTCAGGCACCAACCATTTCAACAGTTCGGCCTGTAAAATTATCGAAAGTGCGAAATTCTTTTTTTAGTCTAAAAATAAAATAGAAGGAATTTCACTCTTTTACCGTTTCTAAAATCCTTAAAAATCAAATTTTTAACGTCACGGCGAACATGTACGCGCTCTGACCGCGCACGCACTCCTCGTGAACGATCATCAGAAGAGCGCGTGTCGGACGGAAACCAAACAGAAGAAGACGAGACAAACGAGACACGAACATTGTGTTTTATGTCATTTCAATATGAAGTGTAAATGAACGATTACACAGTTCACACAACAAAAGCTAACGTTTAGCTAAACAAAAAGAAGCATTCATGAGTTCACGGCTCATGCTTTCTGCAAAGAAACCATTTTCGCTTTACAACATGATGCCTTTATATTTATAGATAGATATAACAATTCATCATTATACATTTCGTAACCATTTCAAGACCACAGACTCCAAAAGTCCGCTCTAACTGTCCTCAGTCTTTCACGCATTCTGTCGCCGTGCTCGTTCCCGACGCCAAAGCGACATGGCGATGTCGTCATAAAAGGGGAGGCACTAGACTCCCTATTCAGGAAGTAACGCGGAAGTAGGGAACTTTTTTGGAGACATGCGCCAATGAGCACACGCCATAGGCTTGAATTGGGCGCCATTTTGGCTTCCGGGGGCTTGGATTTGGTTGCATCTCATTGCCCCTGACAGTGATATTGCAATACAAGCGTGTATTACTGTAACTAATAATATACAGACTATGCTAGCCAAGCCTTATCTGACAATATCCTTCTCTGTCTTTCACTTACAGATATGCCACAGCTCTTATAGATATGTACATTTGATTGCAATCTCTCCTGAACACATGCCTGGTGAGTAAATTAGCATACAGATTACAGCATAGACAGTATGCATTTTTATTTGGATGTAAGTCACAAAGGTTACCCGGAAACCGCACAATATATTGCAAAAGTATCACAATATCGATATCGCAGTAACACCAAGCCCCTCCATCTGACAGAAATGTATGTTTTTATCATTAAAATGTTGAAAAAGGCAGATTTTATTCGTGATTTTCCTTATTCGGGTCTCGCCTAAGTATTTATATTAATAAAGCATGACATGATTGTGCCATAAATAGAGCTGTAATGATTAATCACATTTTGCTAATCATAATGTTTAATATACAGACTCTAAAAAGTAAAAAAAAGAAAAGAAAACAATATATTTTATGAAATTATTAAATCCAAATGTCAAAAAAGAATAAAACGTTTTGGTTTTTCATCATTAATGCACTTGATTTGTAAATATTCTCCATCAGTCGACATATTTACACCTTTATTTGGTTGATAATGCATTTAAAAAGTTAATCACTGACTAATCGATACTTAAATATTGCAGTTCTTAACAGCAGTATTGCAATAATACTCAATATCGTGCAGCCCTACAGGAAACTCACTAAACATAAGGGCAAAGGTTTATTACAAGTATATTTTTAGTAGTTCAGATACAATGCTCTTATACAGTGTAGCTGTCAGTGCCACTGTCTCTTAGATACAATGTTTCCTTGCGTTTTTAAATTTGTCACAGTGTTTAGTATATTTAGACCGATATTACAATGAATCATACTGGAATGATCATAATGCAGATTCATGAGCATTCAGTTATCAGAGAGGAGTTACCGTGGTTTTCTCACTGACGACTTGGGTTTGTAGTCACACTTTTCTTGAGTAAATGATCCTGACCATCAGTTTCTTTTCCAGAACACAGAGCGAGAAGAACACCAAGTAACAGAGGACATCGACGCTGATGTCACATTCACACCACGGGGTCTTTGCTGTAGTTCTTGTTATGGACAAGAAGTAAGTGACTCAACGGCCTTTTTAACGCCCTCAACACATAAAGAGAAAAATGCTTTCGGAAACTGTTAATAATGACAGCTTATTGTAGAGAAAATGTGCATTCATTATCGATTATTTTCAACAAACTTTGTTAGTTGCTCCAAATTAGGGGTCTCCAACCTATAGTTCCATTTTGAGTAGTAGTAGTAGTAGATTTCTAAAACACATCTAAATTTGGCAGTCTGGTTTGAATTTTCACTTTAGAAAAAAAAAACATTTAAAGTCTTTCACGCTTTGCAAGCATTTGGCCTGTCAAATTCGTTATTGTCCCGCCCTCTTCCTGTACAACACATATTTTTTGTCAATTAGCCAATCTTGGTTCTGGCTCCGTGACCTGATGCAGCCTGAGCGCCGCAAACATACAGTTTCATGAAGAGTGGAAATCAGATTTTGTATTCACAAACGTCAATGACAAGCGCGTGTGTCTGATCTGCGGATCCAGCCTGGCGGTTTGGCAAGCGATGCAATGTGGAGCTCCATTCCACCAAAGTCCACAGCAACTTTTTACGAGATTTTCCCACTGGCAGCAATCTACGAAAAGAGAAGGTGATGGAACTCAAATCCGTGCACAAAAAGCCCTTCATGGATGGTGCTGTTGTGACCGCGATGGCTGAAACATTTGAGGATCATAAAAGTAAGACAGAGATTTTGTCTGCCATTTCAAACGTGCAACTTTGCTCAAATAAGAAGCCCAGGAGAGTGACTGTGCTGTCAGAGGTGCAAATGCTTTTCTAGGCAATTGGACGAGTGAGTGGATGCAAGCGATACAGCCCAACTCGTTTGAGGACTTTTCTACTACAACTTTTCTCAGAGTTTTGGACTTTGTGTCCTCTCAAAATGACCACCAGAGGAGCTGATATTGATACACAGTGAAGGGCCATTTGGAGGATTAAAAGGTGCCCATTCAGGAGCTCAAGTCCGTAACAAGTGACGGAGCTTCTACTATGACTGGTCGCCACTCTGGATTTATCGCGCACTTCGAAGCGGACCCAGACTTTTCCAAGTTTCTGAACTATCACTGGATTCTACACCAGCAAGACATATGCGCTAAAGTTCTGGATTTTGATCATGTTGATGGGACCTGTTGTTAAGATCATCAACTCCAATAGAGCGAAGGCAAAGCAGGAATGCGCTGCGGACCACAGGGATCTCAGGTGGTAAGATACTGCAACGCTTCCTTTCTTTGCTGGGTGATATTAAGACTTTTATGGAGATTGGGGGGGGGGGGGCTGTGTCAGATGGCTGAACCTTTCTGTATTGATCCTGTGGAAATGGAAATGGAGCTGAGCTCAAACCAATGTGCATCTTAAATCTCAACAGAGTTCTGCTCATTTCTAGAGCCTTGTGGAACCAAAGGACGAGATTGCACTGACAATGTCTGCTTTGTTTTGGTCTACTTACCTGTGGGAGTCTGCTTTTTCTGTCATAAAATCAAAGTACAGAACAAGACTGGCTGATGAACACTTGAATGACTCTATCAGAGTAAACTTGAGTGGCTACACTCCACATTACTCCTCTTGTTGACAGCATGCAGGGGCAGCCATCCCACTGAGTAGGTCACATGTCATATAATGATATTCTAATTGTGTGTATTATAAGAAATAACAGAAACATAGCTGTGTTTTGTTTGGTTCAAGCTTTCATTTACCAGCACAGCAGAAAGATGTTTCAATTGTATGTGAAATGTGAAAATAATGTGCTATGTTTCAGATGGAAAATGTGATTTGTGGACTCCTAAAAATATTTAATATTGAGATAATTAGAAAATGTATTTTGTCCAGGCCAAAATAAGCTATAAAATAAATGTTTCGGAACATGAGTAGCTCACGGTTGTTTTGTTTTAGTAAAAGTAGCAGGTTGAAGACCCCTGCTCTAAATAATGTAAGAACAGTTAAGCTCATATGACAAAACTTTGTCTTTCGAGCAGGTTTAGAATGTAACTGTTCTCTTGTGCCATATAGTGTCTTTTAAATGTGGAATTACAGATTGAATAAATGGGCTTTATAGTTCTGTTGTACTTGCGATGTTGTATTAATCCCTTTGTTATTGACTCAATTTAAAAAGTACGGCAACTGGCTCTGAAAACTTTTTGAGTTCACTCAAATCCATCCAAAAAATGAACTCAAAAAGGCTTCGCAGCAGTGGGACTGGACCTCAGACTAACTTTTACTTATAAAGTTTGCAGTGATGTGTGTCTGTGCAAGTTGATTATTTTTTTATAGTAGCCAATATGTACGTGACCCGCTCGTGTTTTTAAGCTCTGTGTGCTGCGCTGTGCGGGTCGAGGAGTGCACCAATGTGTGTTCTGTGTGTTTTGACAGAGAAAAAGTGTAAAAGAGGCGAGTAGCACCCCTCCGACGACACAGACCGGCCCCTCCTCTCTCACGCTCACACAGAACGAGGACGGCTTTGGGTATGTGGATTTCTCTCGACAATTCAGGACTTTCATTAGGTTTATTCTAACATTTCTTGCATCACACAAAATGTGAATGGACTATAAGCGTCCAAAGTGTTTGATCGAGTTACGTGAAACCCAAAGTGGCATTCCTTGTTCATACGAAGGGAAAAAAATATACACAGCATATAGTGATAATTCACAACCAAGATGGGAACGTACACACACCTTAACCTGTGAACATTATGGCTGAAGATAAATGGACAGAAGAAAAGTGCCACACTGTGGAATGAATTCCTGAAGTACCATTAGACCCCAGTGTTTACAAGCAGCCTTATCCTCCACGTTTACAATAATTATTACTATTGACCCATGATGGCAAATGCACAGAACAGAACATAGACAGCATATAGGTGCATATAGGGCCCTATAGGTCTAATAATATGATGAAAATGTCTTTTATTCTCACAGTAATAACAATCAGATAATAGTTGTGTAATCCTGTAAATAGTATTTTGCATGGTGTGGGAAAGGAATAGAGAAAAAAACAAAAAGAAAAATAAAACCTTCATGTCTACTAGAACATACAATTAAATTTGATGAATAGATATTTTTTATAATTGACATTAAAGATCGTAACCTACTCCCCAGTGTCTGCAGCTCCCATCACGGTGCCTTCTTCTTCCCCAAGGAGAGCCCTGCGGTTCAGGAGCTCAGAAAATAGTTGGCAACATTGAAAGATCAACTTGATGGCCAACTCCGGGTAAATAAGTCCAAGAGCTGAGACTAAAAGCCCAGGACAGACTGGCCAACCCAAGATGACACTCAAAAACACAGAAAAACAAGCTCCAAGTCCAGATCACGGCCTACAAAGACAGCTCTACAACAGAGCAGTAAGAGACAACGTCAACCTGAAACTTTTAGATAAAAAAAACAAAAAACGAACAACTAGGGCAAGGCCAAAGAGCTACAAAAGAAGACACAGAGTCAAGTGCCTCCAACCACTTGGATGGAGAAGAA
The DNA here is from genome assembly GCA_015082035.1 of Chaenogobius annularis. Classification (NCBI taxonomy): domain Eukaryota; kingdom Metazoa; phylum Chordata; class Actinopteri; order Gobiiformes; family Gobiidae; genus Chaenogobius; species Chaenogobius annularis. Next base: position 843,944 of record BJKM01000446.1, on the reverse strand, counting down.
CCTTTTGAGAGAAGAAGTCTCAACCTGCCAAATAAACTCTGAAACAACAGCCACCGAAGCAGTTCCGGATGCAACGTTGAAGAGAGAGGAAAAAACAGAGTTGTCCGAGAAGGTGGGGGAGCGCTCCACTGAGCTGTACGCATCGCAGGGGTACGTGTTCAGCCTGATTGTACAGAAGACAGATCTGGAGAACGCTCTGGAGAAGAGTGATGAGCGGAGGACAGAAAGAAAAACATATCCCCAGATTACATGAAATGACTACACCAAGTCAACACACATCTATTAATCACAATATCCAAATAGTCTCTCAATTAAAAGCCTAAAAGTAGCTAATAGAAAATGCTTTAGACAGTTTTTACACTGCTTGGCAAAAAAACCCTGAACCCCAGTGAGAGGGTTTGGGACGAGCTGGAGAAGGCTCTGTGCAGTGGCCACACTCGCCATCATCAACACAAGATCAAGTGGGGAAAAATAATGGCACACTGGATGGAAACTAATCTTATAATATTGCAGAAACTTATTGAAACGATGCCACAGCGAATGTGTGCTGTAATCAAAGCTAAAGACGGTTCTGCCGCGGCTTTTTTGGTCTGACAAAGTATTTACGTAAATAAAAAGGCTTTTTATAAATGTGTACCTCGTACTTAAGAAAACCCTGCGTATGACCTGCTTACTGGTACTCACTATGAACTAAGCTACTGCAGCTGCCTCTAAACTTTACATTTTGTGCAGCTACAAGTGTATTTTAACATTAACATGAAAATGACTACATGTCCGCATTACCTGGGTGTCAACAGGCTGATGTGCCTGTAGTCATACTTCACATGGAGGTGTTTTATTACAGTCATCTCGCTGTTAGCTCCAAGCTGACGTCATTCGGGGTCTATGTTTGTTAGAGTTAGAGATAAAAATGCTCCATGTTCCCACATTTCAGAAACATTTTAAATGTATTTTTGTGATAATTGATAGTGTTGTCGGGTTATGGTAAAGGTCAGGACCATCTTATAATGTTAGGGCCTGGTTTTGAGAATCTGCTGAAGGATATGCCCGGGATGAGGGTGGGTGTTGAAAGATATTTCTGAAAGTAAATCCATAAGTGTGATAAAACAAGGCTGAGGAAAAATATAGACTTTAAAAAAAAAAAAAGGCATGGGCAACATAGAGGCGTGGAACATGAGCTACCGATTTAGCAGAGAAGAAACTTAATTACAACAGGAAGCTCTACATATGTTGCACCTACCGCTCATAATTTGCAACACTGATTTAATAAATTAATAATAAATTAACCAACGGTGCCCATATTTAAAAAGCCTGACCTCCTTAATATATAGAACCTTTTTTAGTTGTTTGGGGACGATTGTATGTACGTTTTACATGTTCTAGATTCTTTTTTAAATGCAAATGTTCCTAATCTGTAGTTTGACACGCCCTCCTGGCATAATCATTCTCCTCTTGTTGAACAGTTTGGACCTTTATGATATTTGATCACCTTTCAGGCAGCGGTCATTTAGCTTGTGGAGTCCCATAGGGCAGTCTTGATGGATGCCTTTGTCCCTCTGGAGCTCATGCAATCCAGGGCCTGGTCATCTGTCCGGATCACTCATCTGTTTGCCTTGTACGCCGCCGCAGTTTGAACCCTGAACCTGTGGAATCAATAGAGGGTAAGCAGTTTACTCCCCCTGATGGTCACTGTGTCAAAATGTCCGTCGTGATGGATGGCTCCTGCATCAGAATACAAAGGAGGCTTGTGCCGCGCTGGTGTTATGGACAGAGGTGTAGGCAAAAGTTTACTCAAGTAAGAGGACGCTATTTCAAAATCATAATACTCAAGTAAAAGGACAAAGTAGTAGTCCAAGGAATTAAAAAGAGTATGAAAGTATTTGAGTAAACTACGACTTGTGATTATGCTACACTACTCAACAATAAGCAATTACTTGAATGTGAAACGGTAATAAGAATGTCATTTTAAGACCCAAGTGGGACAAATAATTGTACAATTCTTTTGCATTTCTCTGCGGTATAGTTTTTACAGCACTCTCAAACGGTCATTTGAAGTCGCTGTACCTGGTTTTTAAATATTCAGTGTGATGAGTTTATAAGCACTTTTCACAAGTCTCTGAGCCCAGAGAGGGAGAACATTTATGAGCGATACATAACAGTGTATGGACTGTAACGACTCAAATCAAACAATAAAACCCCAGAAGGTGCTCAAATCAACCAAAATATAGATCCAATTAAGTTAATTTACCAACCCGGACAGTAATAAATCAATGTTTGAATGTGAACTTTAGCTTTTATTGTTATTAGCTCCATGTAGATGTTAGCAACATTAGCACAACAATGCATTTCTAACTGCAGAGGCTCAACGGCAGCACAAGGGTCGCTTCACAGACAGCAGGGGGCAGTAGAGAGCAACTACAGAGAAAATAACATAAGAACCATCAGTTATTTAACTGTTGGATGTAAAACTTTATCCAAACGCAGGATGCAGCTATGTTGGTTTGGCTAACTCGGATAAACTCGGGATTCTGAAATGTTGTCCGAGTTTCCAAGTAGGAATTCAGAGATTTGAAAGTGTTCCAGTTTGAATTTACATGTCGTAACTCTGAAAATCTGACCTGGGTAAAGCTAACAAACGTTAGCATGCTAACGGCACACTTCCTGCTTCTCGAAGAATAAAAAGTTGTGGTCTCATTTTCACTCGATTAGATGCTTTTACATTATATCTGCAAAGGGACAGATATATAGATTTGATTTTATTTCATGCAAAACTAGAGCTAGTTCTGTTTTTCCCCATTTCATAACAGTAAACATTGGGTACAGCGCCATCACATGGAGCCATATCTCTCTTTGATTATTCACAACACAGGTACTTCCATCTAACGTGACCTTACCATGTCCAGTGACCAAACAGACCCGCTAAAAGCACTTAGTAACACTTACTTAAATATTTATTTGTTTTTACTCCTATAACTTGAAGCCTTCCTCAAAACATTTGGTCTGGTCTTGTATAAAACTTTACAACACCAAAGACCAGACTGAACTGATCGCCTTCGCTTTGGTAACCGTCTCCCTGACCCAGGTGAAAAGTTGGCACGGGAACTAAAATCATCTTCTTGTCCCATGTTTCCAGAGGACAGAGATAGCGACGCAGCAGATGCCTCACAGGTCGTCGCGGTGAATTGATGCCGCCTCCCCACACTTTTCAGCACATTACAAAGTCACTGCGGCACGGCGATAGCAGCTGTAATTATACTATTAATCAATTGTAATGCATTGCTTTTCTGGAAGCCAAATCAGCCGTTGTCGAGATGGATTACCCTATTCTCTCCAACAAGGGCATTCTTAGCTCACCGTGCATTATGCTGGCACAACTGGGATGTAGAGAGGCTCTGGGCTGTGCCAACAAATGGAAACTATTATTCTCCTATCGATTTTACAATGAGCCGAGTTATTACAATCATATGTGTAAGCCAACAGATTCGTAAAGCCAGGGGTATTATTATCAGCCCTCCTCTTCGTCGCACCGGCCATCTGTTCTCGCCGCCTACGACGCATCATGACGGGATTGTTAGTGATTCACCAATCAGATGCACAAGTTTGTTTTATTGTAAACAAGTCAGATGGAACTGTTGGGAAAAGGGACTAAGGGAGTTAGCTTTTCGGCTTAACATAGAGTGATTCTGATCATCTTAACGTAGAAATATGAGGCAAATTCATTTGTTTGGAGTTTGTTTTACCTTTTTGTTCCCTCGCCCACTACATACCTGTACGTAACTATTTTGGTTCATTCACAAAAAAAATATTTATTTGCTAAATTAGTGCTTTTTTTAATTGTTTATTCATAGTTCACTCTCTTGATAATAAAGTGTCTATAGTTTTACATCCATAGACATTATTTCAAATTGTAACATGTGAAATACTAATAATTATAGGCACTGTAGCTGAACTTAAAAGTCTTATAAATGTGAAAAACGGAACAATTTAATTTTAAACAGCGGTCGGAATGTATTCCTTACTTCGTTGATGCAGTTAACAAGTTTATAAGCGTTTTCCACAAATTTCAAATGCAAGAGTTTTGCGGTCATGGTAACGCTAGCGAAAACTAGCATGCTAACAGCGCCCTTCCTGGTTTGCAGCGGATAAAAACACTACAGACATCACACAGCGTCTCATTTTAACCGTATGGGCTGCTTTTACACTGTATAGCCTACTGGGAAAAAGCATATTTTACTTTATTACATGAAAAAAACAGGTACAGCTTTTAATGATCTTGCCTTTGAGTAATGACAGGTTGCCCCGTCAAATATCAATGAGAAGTTCCGAGTATGGGTCAACAATAGTCTTCCAACCATTGGCTAACCTTTTCAATATACTGTAGTAGCTTAGACTTTAATGCCATTTTACTGGCTTAGCTTACAAAATAAAAGAAGGAGCTTACGATTACTTCATTAAATATACGTATTTGTTTTATTATTTAGCGTATAATGCGTCTACGTCTAATGAAACTAACTGGCTGTCGATCACGGCCAATCTACCAACATATCACAAGAAACAAGAAAGACTCCAGTAATTAATGCCATTATAACTTGCAGACTCCACTGACGTCTCACTTGTGTAATCACATCGCAGGATCGCGTACAGTCAGGTAATGTCCTCTCCGTGTGATTGACTCCGATGTTTACTGTTATTTCTGTGCACCTGCAGGGACCTGAGGATGTGTTAATGAAGTGAATATGGCGGGGGTGGAGTCTGATGAATGCGACTGGGGGAGAACAACAGATGGCTGCGTCTTCATCTGGAAAAGCAACTCGATCCTCCTCACCAAGTGCTTATTTGCTCAGTCCTGGGCCCCTTCAGCTGTTCAAGTTTAACTCCTCGTTGCTGTCTGAGTAAAAAGACTATTATGCATTATTTAAGCTTTGAAAACACATTTATATTTGAGCATGGGTATTTCATATTTCACAGCTTAACAATTCTGGTGGGGGTTCCGTCATCTGCTTGTCTTGTGAACCGTCAAATATGCCTCCACAAATGTTACATAAGATTGTCTTGACTGGCTCTGGTCCCCTAAACCGCTTAGGTTAATGGAGGTCTGTGTTTCCATGCTTAAGGGCGTGGTGAGCAACTGATACCCAAAACGAATGCTCTGAATCATATGTTATAATCATGAGGTTGAGTTCAGCCATTCACAAAAAGACGTTTAGTAATTCCAAGTTTGTGGAGCTGTGAGACGTGGCTAAAACCAGAGTAAACAAGACACTACTTCTAATTTATTGTCAGCTTTTCTGCACTTATTTCACTGCTCTATGCCTCGTTTCAGTGTTTTTGCATGTAATGCTTGGGTTTGGATAATGTTACTGCTGTGCGTCATAAAACAGAAAACTGATGCCACTTGTTAATCACAAGATCAAGTCAGCGTCCTCGTTTGGTCTTTGGATCGCTTAAAGGGGCTATACCTGGTTTATTTATTCACTAAAGTAAAATATGCCTTGCTACATAGTAAAGGACAATGTGTAACAGAGTAAAAGAACAGTAATCCGTACTGCTTCCCTCATCACAGCTTTCCGTTTGCTCTTTTCTCTCTGTTGGACCTCCTCTGATGTGACGTCGACGTTGCTCCTGGTTTTGCTGGACATGTAAACCACTGCATTTTGTTCCAGCTAAACCTTCTCTGTCTTTGCTTAGTTTATTATATCTATTTGTAAGAGGGGACAGGCATGCAATCCTCAGTCGAGTGTGGATGTGGGCCAGTCAGGAGCGTACCAAAACAGTTGGCAAACAGCTCCATCTGAAAAATTTGGCCTGTCATCCTTGCTTCTCCTTCTCCATACCGATCTCCATAAGCACATTACAAAATTAAGCTCACCATATCCCATCACCATAAACGCTTCAGGATAGCGTCCCCGTTCATTTTCTTGTTGTCAGTGACTAGAACCAAATTGACATGGAAACTTTCAGTCACAGGTGAGACCAGAGTGACCAGAGGAGAGAGAGAGCGAGAGCAAGGTCTTGGATATGACTTTGTTCAGGTGGGGGCGTTCAAACGCTGCCCTGTCGGTAAGTCTCAGCGGTTGTGAAGTTTATAATTTTACCTCCAGGTTGGACGTGGGGCTGAAGATGTGACAAACGTAGAATGGTAATTCACTGTTATGTATAAACCATACTGTAACTCAGGGCCAAAGTAGGGCCGGGTGATGTCGTGATAAAAATGAAATTGTGGTGTGATTCCTGTGACAATATGCTAGCTATAGTGCTGAAATGGTCATATAGTGATCGCTTTTCAGTTTAATGATCAGCTCTACAGCTCTAGTAGTCACTTTTCCCACCCACTCCTATTGGTCAACATCTGTCATGCTCTCAGTGAGTGGTTTTGATAAATTAATGTGGCATGTGAACTTTCAGAAGAAGCAGATGACTTTAAAACATCCCACTTAAGACTCCAGACCAAGAGCAACGCTGAATACTTATGCGCACAGAGAATCAATCATTGGCTTTTCACAGAGTTTTGCACACGTGTAAATGGTGATTACTGTGAAAACTATCAAAACTTAAATTTGTTACTTCACAAAATGTAATTAGTAAATCTGAAAAACAGGACTTAACAAGGACTTAAGCAGGAGGAATTTACCATGCATGAATCAGGACTAAACCAAGACTAAACCAGGACCCCGCCTGATGTCTATTATAAGACCTATGGTGAGCAAAAAGAAAGATTATAGACTTGATTTGAAAAATAAAAATAAAAATGTAAACCTCAAGGTTAAAAAGGCTATACATCTCTTTTGAATGTAGACATTAGAAATCAGTGACGTGCAGTGAGGTTCATGCCTAGTGAGACGCTCACTCTTTCAGAGTCAGATTTACCAATGTGAATGAACCTAAAAGAGCACCTTAAACATAATCCCAATGAGTTGTGCTATGTATCTCATTTCAGCATTCTTTACACAAACATGTGACATATTTGATTTAAGGTCAAAATGAATTCCAATTGAGCCAAATTCCTGCCTATTTCAAGCCAAAATAGATACAAGTTTATGGTCTTACCTTTACATTTTGATAGACCAGATTGTAAATAAGAAATAAACAAGTTCAAGAACGAAGAAGTTAGCGCAGCAGTCCACAGGCTCAGAAGCGCCCTCTGCCATGAGTCAGGCGTATTGTTTGCCTCACCGAGTGAACTTTTACTGCTGTTTTATAATGAATCTGCGAGCAGCAACACATTATCTGCATCACATACAGCACAGTTTGTGAGGCATTACACTGTGCACCAAGAGGAAGAGCGCGATGCTGCCTCACGGCACCCCTCCTCCCTGTGTTTGAACGGGAGTTACGGGACATGCGGAAATTCTGACATTCTTGATTGAAAAAATATTGGTTCCATATTGGATTCAAAGGGAAAGGGGGTTTATAATACATACCAGATGTCAAATATTAACTTTTATTATATTTTATAATGTATTTATTTTTATCACTGATGTTGCCATCACTTGGTATCGCCTCGTCAACAACAACTGCTTTCCTCTGCTGTTTATCCACCACCACAATGTCTGGTTAGTTTTTCCATTACCATTTTGTCAGTCTGTATCTGGAAGTCCCACAGGATCTTGGCTCGGTCATTCTCTCCCACCTTTGGGGGTGTTTCCCACTTTGACCTTGTGGTTTCCAGTCCATACTCCATGCAGATGTTCCTGTACACTGTGCCAGCCACTTGGTTATGGTGCTCCATGTATGCTTTCCCTGCCAGCATCTTGCACCCCGCAGTTATGTGCTGGATTGTCTCAGGGGCCCCTTTGCACAGCCTACACCTTGGGTCTTGTCTGGTGTGGTAGATCAGAATCAGACTCAGAAAAGTGTATTGCCATTGAGTGAACAAAATTCACTAACAGTAAGTTGCAAAATACAACAATAAATATAATAATACATATAGTGTTATGCATTATGCATCTATATGCATAGTACAACACTAAGAATGTACTAATATATATATATATATATATATTTTTAATTTACAGTTGATCAGTGCAAAAAATAAGCAGTGCAGTGAATAGTTGATTTCAATAATTGTTAAAGTGGCAGGTGCTAATAAGTGTTCATAACTGTTCTTTTGGGGAGGTTCTGGCCCGGATGGACCGTCTGGATGGATGTCCATTGTGAGAAGGGTCAGCTGTGATCCGACCTGCTCGTCCCAGCGCCCTGGAGATGTACAGGTCCTGCAGAGATGGAAGTCTGCAGCCGATCACCTTCTCAGCAGAACGCACAATGCGCTGTAGTCTCTGTTTGTCCCTGGCTGTGGCTCCAGCGTACCACACGGGTGAGGAGGGTGATGGAGGAGGTGAGGATGGACTCAATGATGGCCGTGTAGAACTGCACCATCATCTGCACTGGCAGCTTGGCTTTCCTCAGCTGCCGCAGGAAGTACATCCTCTGCTGGGCCTCCTTTATGAGGGAGCTGATGGTTGGCTCCCACTTGAGGTCCTGGGCGATGATGTTGTAGAGGAAGTGGAAGAAGGAGTCCACGGTGAGGGTTGAGGCTGTGACTCTCCTGAATTTTAGATCTGGACTTCTATTGCTCTGCTGCTCAGGGGCTGTTGCTGTGGAGCCATGATGAGTGCCTTCATGCTCTCCTTCAGTTTGGTATGATTTATTGATATCAGCTACTTCAGTTTCCATATTTCACCTTTTCTCCCCAAACTGCCACATGACATGATGGAAAACTATGACTCATATTTGGGATAAGACCACACCACAGGCACTTAAAGCATGCTGACTGCCCGGTGGTGGAGTGGTTAAGGCAGTAGCACACATGGTAGGCTCCATGTGCAACTCAGTTGTGAGTTTGAATCCTGGCTCTGACAAGTGCATGTCCTCCCTTCTCTCATCCCTGTTTTCACACTGAGCTGTCTGGTCTAATAAATAAAAAAAATAAAAAAGCATTCTGACTCTTCCTGTATAGAAGATGTTGTAACACTGAATTAAGGGCAAAGTGGATTGGATAGAAGTCACTGATGCTTGTCAATACATTGCATTTGTAGCATTAACCCTAGTTTAATAGTCTTAACCTTTAATTAGTATTTTGCTGCTCTGTGCTATATGAGTTATGGGATAGAAGCCAAGTCAAGTCAGCAAATGGCTCTGTGCATCTCGTTCAAAACCTTTTTCCAACTCATTTACACAGTTAATTATGTACACATCAATCAAGTACGATGTAGTCAGCCACATTTCTAAGCTTTATCATAATTATCAATGCGTAACTTTCGAATGCATCAAACTTTCTGGACATTTATTTTTGTCAACCATTCTTGTCAGCGATATCACAGTCGAAGAATTCATCTATTCTTCCCTTACAATGAGAAAAAAGGTCCTGTAATGGATTTTGAACTTGATGAGTGAAGAACATGTTTCAAAACGAGCCCTGCCTTCTCAGCCCCCTCTTTCACACCATGACAGAAAAACTACTGGGATGGTTACAGTCGGTTCAAGGTTCTCACACGTCCTGGAAAACCTGAAAAATTGGAGTTAGATGCCAGCTGTCCTGGAAATATATATATTTTGTCTCTACCCTTTGTTTTGCCCATAGATTTCCTATTACTGCTTAATTCTTCTTACATAAAAAATACAAACAGGTAAAATTTTGCCAATATTTTTTTAATCAAAATTGTATAATTTTGGTTTAGGATTAAATATTAACAAATCCTTCTGTATGAATTGTCAAAGTTTTATGATGTCTTGGCCACAAGCAGAGGATTTGTGATTTTAAAGTCAGATTCATCTTTTCCAAAAATGACTGCTTTCAATTTTAAACTGGATTTAAAAAACTCTCAAAAGCCTTATTAACAATCATTTGATTGAAGACTTTGTCCCCATGATAAATTTACTGTGCATAATGTTGACATTGTGCTGCATGTTCATTTAACTGTTTTATGACTCGTCTTGTGAACATTTTAGCTTGTGTAACAATGTAGGCCTAGTTTATTTTAAAACATATTTGCATTCCGGAAAAGGGCCGAGAAAAGAGGACTTCACCCAAGGAGGCTAACTTTACTCTCTCCCCTATAAGTAATTCTGTGCCCATCAGAGTGATGGGAATGAGATTGAAACACACTCAAGCAAAAGGACTTTTTGCAACTTTTCAAGTCTACAACAACTTTAGATCCAGGACGATCTTCAACCTGGCCTCATCTGTGGATCAGTTGGCCTTTTCATCTTCGGAAAAAAGACTCAGAGCCAAGGAAAATTCTGATCAAGCAGCCCTCATCCGTCGCTGAGCAGCCTGACTTCTCCAGAGACGATCCTTCTGCAGACGTCAGCTATGCTGGATACTCGGGACCCCATGGCGCTTCTGGTTGTAGCTCGCACACATTTCACAGTTTGGCTGATAAGATCACTTTAAGATCAACTCTAACACACAGCTATATAGCTCTATAACAATCATATCTAGTGTCTCCACCGGTTCAGGACTAATTTGCATATTCCAAATTGATATTTATCTGTTTAATTATTTGGTCAATAAATCTTCATAAACCATAGTTGATAAAGTGTTCATTCTTTTCCAGAAAAGGAGTCAATCTCACGATTAATTCTCATAACCTCCAGATTAACTAACTATTGAATTTAAAAAAAAATATGATTTAGATATTTCATTATAGAATTGTTAATTGCCTAATTAAAGCAGGTGCTCCACATCATTATTAAAATTTACAAATTAGACATATCCACACTCCCATACTGTGTGGTTTGAAATCTTGATCCAATTATTTAATCAATATAAAAGTGGAGACTTTAAGTGTGAATAGGCTTCAGTGTTTAGATTATAATAGGCTCTATTAGAATTGTTATTTATTTGGTTAAACTGCAATCACCAGCAACGCCACCCCTCATGAAATAGGTAAATGCATAACTTACCAAATTTACTTAAAGGCAAGACATATTTGTAAATTAAAATGACATTAAAAAGGTAATTTATAGAAATAGTTGCTATAGTTTACCACTTTATTTGAAGTTAAGGTAGTGTACATACGTTTTATTCGCCGCAAAGTAGGAAGTGCACCATTAGCATGCAAATGTTTTTATTTTTATTGACCTTTATTTAACCAGGAAAGTCCCACTCAGATTAAAAATCTGTTTTGCAGGGGAATCCTGGTCCCAGAGGGGAGGAGCCTATTGTACATGCTTTCAGTGGTAGAGGAAAGCTACATAAACTCCACACAGAAAAGCCCCAAGCAGGATCTGAAATCCATCCCCGGACCTTCTTGGAGTGATGCGAGCGTGCTAACCGCTGCACTACTGTCTTGGCTTTGTTGTTATGCATTCGGTAAGTGAGCGATACATGTGGAGTTGAAAGTTCTTCAGCTTCCATCAAAACCGCCAAACACCAAAAATACCATGAATGAGCTTATGCACTCTTCACACCAAAAGTGATGCTTTCAAAACAAAAGTTAAAGCAAAAGCATCTATTGTGTTCCTGCTTAATTATTTGTTGATTATACGATCATCATCTATCGAATCATTTCAAAAACGTTAAATATTGTTTGGTAATTGTATCATTTGGGTTTATATCGGAATACATCGTATTTAAAACGTATGGTTACACACCTCATATCTACATACAGCCCTCTCCACAGTCCTATAAAACACCAGGGTCCAGTGGGTGAGCTCAAATGATCTGCTTATTTTGTTGCCTTTTATGAGTAAAACCAAATGAATATGATTTGGTAGGATCGCATTCGTTTTCTCTAATAAGTGTATGTTCCCGTTCCCTCCTGACTTGAAGTGGTGCTTGCTTTGGCATGCTAAAAAGGCAAATAGTGCCAAATTTTGACTTAGAAGCACCACCTGAGAATTCTCTTGTCCAAACAAGTAAAACAAATTTCCAAAATCAAAACATGATTATATGATGACAGCATAAGACCATCCAAAAATAATATTTGCATTTTAATGAGATTTTGCTCTTTTCAAACCAATTTTTTTTCATCAGAGTCGTGCTGTTTCTTCTCACAATCATAATTTCTTTATTTTAGAGACGTGTGTCTTCTGTGTTTTACTCATTCTTCATGAAGTTCCCCTCCGCAGCTTGTAAAGAGTGCATGAACTTGATGGGGAAATCAGAGTACCCTGAGAAAACCCGCTTCGACACAAGGAGAACATGTCAACTAAAATTTGTCATATGAGTATATTGTGATTTTGTGTTGTGAGTTGGGTTCATTAGACAAGACAGTGTAATGTGAAATGGCAGGACATTCAGCAAATTGTCCTAGTTGGAATCCCACTCACAACGCGGCACATATTGTGTGACTTTTTTAACCTTTTAGATCACCATCCGGACCAGAACCTCCCGCCACAAGAATAGTTTCTTTCCCTCTGCCGTTGGACTCTTCTAAACACCTCTTTAACTACACTATTTAACTACACTATTCATCACTCACTGCACTGTCACTTTCTGCACTACAACTGTAAATCTAACTGTAATTCTCATGTACATAGTAATGCCTATTTTTATATTTATTTTATACTATAGTCAATTTAAATTGTTTCTTAATGCATTCCCTTTTGATTGAATATATGTTTTTATTATTGATCAGTGTTTTATGTTGCCTTAATGCCGAGATAAATTCCTCTGTTTGTAAACTTTGTTCATTGACAATGGCAATAAACCTTTTCTGATTCTGATTCTGATTCTGATCCCTCCTGCCATCAGTGCTTAAAGTGGGCCTTGTTTGGGGGATATTGTCTGGTAAAATTAAATGATTAATGCACTATTATTAATTATTATATTTTTCATTAATTAATTTAAATTGTACAATGAAAAAAATCAATGTACAATTCATTAATTTAATGGTCAATGAATAATTTAAAGAAATATGTAAAACTTTAAAGCTAATTGATTATTTCATGGTGTTGGTGCAACATTTAAAATAATCTGTCAGACTCGTTTGCCACTGCTGTTACTGTGATGTCTCTCAGATTAACTGGAAAACTGTGGAAATGTGTCACTGTTATTTCAATAAAAATGCACTTTTGAGTGTTGGTAGACAACTCCAAAGCCCGAGAACAGAACAGAAGCGTACAGACCGGTTCTGAGGAGATGCAGAAGACTGAAGACAACGCAGGGCACATGAAATTTGCAAACATCAAATGAGAATATTCTCAATAAAATCTGCCAGTCTAACAGTGTGAGCTGAGGTTCAGAGGATGCAGTCCTCTGCATAAGATGAGCTAAAGCAAAACATGAGCTAAAGTCTGAGTAATGTGTCTCATAAAGTTAAGACTGAATTGTATTATAGTTGCTCACTGTGAGGATTTATGTTTAGGGAAAAGTAGCCTTTCAGCAGTGCCCTTTGTCATGGCCAATGTTATTCTGATACCGGACTAAAGCTGTAACCTCTGCTCAGGCCTTGCTCCTGCGAACCCTCTCCTCACTGTGTCCCACCACAGCAGTGTAGTGTGGACAGGAAATGTGTGTGTGTTTGTCCTGAGGTGCTGTTGATCTGTAGAGTGCTGATCAGTGACTGTTGTGGCATTGAAATGTTCATCGTGAAGCGCTTGTGCAGAGGCGGTGGTCCTTAAACTGTGGGCTAGGCCTCAGAATGAAGTCACATGTTTAAATACAATAGAAGACAGATTATTAAACCTATTGAAACCTTAAATTGCATTTAAAACGCATTTAATTAGCTAAATATTTTAAACTTTTATCATAGTTTTCAATGGGAAATTAGAGTACCGACACTTCTATTTGTCCTCTTAAGTCTTAAGTCCTTAGTCTTCCTGAGGATGTGAGACAGGCCGCTACTCTGGCAATGTTCAAATCTAAACTAAAAACTGTTTTGTTTGGCTGTGCATATGACTGAAATGCTTTTCTTTGCACTCTTCTCTTTTATGTCTTGAACTAAGATTGTGATTTCTGCCATGTCTTTGTGATTTTAATGCATTTTTTCCTGTTGTGTGAAGCACTTTGAATTGCCTTGTGTACGAATTGTGCTCTACAAATAAACTTGCCTTGCCTTGCCTTGCCTTAAGCACTGAGAATCAGCTTGGCAGTTTTGAAGAGGAAGTCAATGGACCCAAAAATAAACTGGCTCTGGCCCAGGGCTAGCCACCATGTCACTGATTGGTCAGGTCTGATCACATGTCGTCACACAGTGGGTCGCTCTAGCTCGCATGCATAACAAAACATATTTATTCATATCATGTTCCAATTCCACAGGCCATTGAAACCAATACGACGCCATCTCTGAATCATCTTCAAGATCTTATACTTCCATGTACACACACCACAGATTGGGAAACACTGTTATTGCATACAAATGACATTCTTCTACACAGGATGTGTTCAACAGAGTATTCAACAGAGTGCACTGGGTTTAGACTCTGTAGTTCAGTCAACACACTCCGCTGCCAGTTGGACTTATCTCTCTTCTGTTGGAGGGGACTCACATTTGGTCACAATCCGCAGCGAGACCGATGCAGTTAAGATCTGAGGCTCTGTCAAAATCCCCCAGTGAGCAGCGGGCTTTGGACTCGCAATCTGGGCTCTACTCACTAACTCACAAGAGCATCCTTCGTCTGTTACCATGGAGACGCCCGCTTGCATCACTGCGTTGCTGGTCCTCTCTGGATCTCACATACTCATATGAAGAGTGGTGAAATGTCAGAGGGAAACGAGGAGCGAATACAGTGCAGTTCATGTCAGTGTCTGACAAATATTGTATGAGCAGAAAAGCTACATAGAATTTTTTTAAATATATGTTTTATTAGGTCTAGATCAGGAGTGTCAAGCTCAATTTTAGCTGGAGCCAAAATGGAAAAAAATTCAAATCAGCCGGACTGGGGGCCAGACCTGATGCAAATGCTTTATCTAATTAATCTACATTTATAAATTATTAGAATTTTATATATAATATATATATATAGATATACATACATACACACACACACACACACACACACACACACACACACACATATATATATACACATATAATACATATAATTTTTACTTTTCATAATAGCTATGTTCTTCAGCATTTTTAAAAAAATTTGCTGTTAAATCTTACAACATTTATGAACAATGAAGATGGCAAGCTATGTCTAACCTAATATAAAATATCTTTGTCATCATAACACAGTATAAGTTTTATGGTTTGCTCAGTGTGGACACTTGGCCTCTCTTGTTGGCTCGTTCAGTAGTGTCCGGGGTGAAACTCTGCGCAGTAGAAACTCTTAGGGAGTGTCTGTAATACGGCCTCTGTGTGAGGATTTGTTCAGTTCATGACTTAGAAAAGTTGTTCACACACATACGGTACAACCAAAAATGCTGAGCATTCAACAGGCATGGGACCGGAGTTGGGGCATCATTACAGGCAAGCAGTGGGGCCTCTGTCCGCCCTAAAGACTCACTTTGGACTTCTATCAGCCGCATTTGCATGTTTTTAGGTGCCTGCTGCTCCCACATTTGCCCCACAGATCCACTCTTCTTGCTGCACACTGCAGGTGCTCCAAGTCAGTCTGGTTAGTTTCTCTCAGGTCAGCTTCATGTCCTCAACACATTTACACACTTCTCAGAATAAATCCTTGCCTGTGGTGGCACCATGCATTGGTCGCAGTATAAGATTCTGTGTTACTTAGTCCTGAATCCACTCCAGCTGCGCAGTATCACTGGTGTCCGCGCTCTCACAGCCAGACAGAATGAGAGAAAGTATTTTCCTTTAACTTTTAACTGTGAGCGCAAGTCGCTGGCGAGGTCAGTTATGTGATTTGCTATTGTATTTATGCTTAGGTTTCCGTTTGAAAAAGCTTGGGTTTTATTTGGACACAACACGTTGCAGACTTTCATCATGCGGCATTTAAAAAACTCTCCCTCAGTAAAAGAATGTGCTTTGGCTATTTCTTCGGCCATAACAAAACGTGCTTGGACAATAGTGTCACTTTGCCTTTTTGATCATATTTTGCGGCTTTTCAAGGGCCCTTTTTAAAAACTATATCTTCTGTACCATTTCATTTGAGTTCACACTTTCGTACTTGGCTTTAAGAAATGTCATAGTGCCATAGTTAAACTCCTTCATCACGGCTATTGCAGCTTTGCATATTCACATATTCAGTGCTAAATGGATTCCCACTTCACTTATGTGTCTGACAACTAGCAACGCTGCTGACCGCAGCGAGGACAGGAGGGGGAGTCAAAGACATTGCATTAAAGTGTAGTACTGACAGCTAAATGAGCGGTAACAGTGAAATAGACGGTGAAAAAAAAACATATTTTTGGGGGCCAAACGAAATTACAAGAGGGCTGGATTTGAAAAAATTATTAATAATTGTAACAATGCACCAAGTGTAAGAAACGATAGGTATGATGCAGCACATTCATTTATTTTTATAATCATAACATAACTCAGCTAAAAGTCCCATCTCAATGGAGGACCACAAAATCACATGTTTGGAAAGAATTCTGTGTTCATGTTTTTACATTATGCCATGTAAAATTATTCACAACATAATGCTAACTGCTGGAGAAACAGCCAGGAGGCCCACCATTACCATGTTTTTGGAACTGTCCTGTTTCTTAGACATATTGGATTAAAGTGCTACAGACTGTATTTGAATCACTCTCCAAATTTCAGACCTATGTATAAACTCAAACATGTCAAAACTCCTGCCATGGACACAATAAATGGATACCTTTGGAACATTCTTCTTGCTTCAGGGAAAAAGGCCATCACTAAGAAATAGATGACACAAATGCAACCAACAATTAAGGGCTGGACTGACATTATGATTGACATACAAAAAAATGGAGAAGATTACAGACAGAAAATGGAAAAATGTGTGTGATTTTGAACCAAATGGGACAATTACGCCAGACTACATGTTTAGGACTATTTATGTCGTTTGTATGCTGTCTCTGTGTCTCGTTCTGTGTTCTTCTTGTGTTGTTATGTATATATATTTTTTAAAACTAAAATTAAATAAATAAATGGACAATAGACTTAATTGTGGACATAATACTTAACGTAAAAGGTGTTCCAAAGTTATTAGAATTTACTAGAACACTACTGATCTTGACACATGAGATTGAAAATAGTATGGCATAG